>JAMKPZ010004982.1:0-20090 GCA_024699675.1 Amphibolis antarctica | reverse complement strand
ATATATATATATATATATATATATATAATGGTATTCACAATGGAAGCATCCAAAAATCATTAATGCTGGAAGCAGAAACCCACGGAAGAATGGCAGCCATGTCTCTTCATCTGAACCATGTTTTTAAAAACACAGCTCCCTTCATTGTCAAAAGCCAATTACAAAAGGATAATTACCTAGAAATCATTATTATTATTATTGGTTAAAAGGTAAATTAGATTAAAAAAATCTATAGGGTTAAAAACAAATATATGAGTCTTTTAAAAAGCTGAAAGAAATAAATACCAAAATTACAATAAAATATGAGGGAAAAGAAGGATTAAAAAGAAGAAAACACCAACTTTGGAAAATACGAGAAATAATAAAAAATGATGAAAAAGTTAAATTCTACTTTTTTACTATTTTTCATAAAAATACAAACTTTTCCTTAATGTCAATTAAGTTCTTTAATCAAATTAGCATTAACACTTTAGTAAAAGTCTCTAACAAAAAAATTACGAGATAAATAATATTATTGAATATTAAAGTAATATTCAAAGGAAATTACCAAAAAAAAGTTACTATTTTCATTATTCCAAAGAATTTTAAGCAAAGTAAGAACAACGAAAAAGTAGATAGATTTATTGAGGATAACGTAGACAAAATTTTAATACAGAAAAATACATCATCACAATTAAAAAATTGATCATAATATTATCTTTAAGATGAATTGTAAAAAAATACAGTTAACTATAAGTTTCACCTATAAATTTATATACGTAAACCCCACATCATCATTAAAGATAATATTATTAAAATCATAGATAAGGTCTTCAATGACGAAAAAGTCTATTTAAACTTTACTTTATCTTACTAACTTTAATACGAGGGGAAATTTTTTTATTTGAATAATGGTAAGACTTTGGGATCGTATTGATCGGAGCGAAAAAAAAGTATTTTTTAAGTAAATAATTTTGAGACAAAAAAGAGGAGAATAGTAATTTTAATAATGAAAAGAGTAGATTAGAAATATGAATGTCATTTAAGGTCAATTGCGATGAGACCGAAGGAATGGTCAGTATTTGCAAAGGCTTGGGATGTGATGGGAGAGATGTGTGGTGTTCACTCATGAAGTAATTATAGTAAAAGAGGGTTACATCAAAAGGGACAGTAGCATAAATTCAATAGTAAAGTTGAGTGTGGCTAGAGTTGTGTAAGTAAATCCTTTCCATTCAAATCCTAAGTCGTGAAGATATTTTTGATATTTTACATTTAATTATTATAGTAAAAAAAATTACTATAATTACTTTACATTTATTCTGTTCTACTATAATTACTTTACATTTATTCTGTTCTACTATAATTACTTTACATTTATTCTGTTCTACTATAACCAATTATGCAATAAAAACTTTACTCTACTTCATTAACAAACATAACCATTATGAAAATTTCTAGAAATCGAGAGTAAAGGAAAGTGAATATTGTCTTTATTTGTTAATAATACAGGTAAACTAAAAATTTATTTGTTAAAATTTATACTTTATATAGTAAAAATCTTTGAAAACTTTATTCTTAAATGAAATCTAAGGTTTTTTTATTTTAAAAATCGTATAAATCTAAAAAAAAGTGAATTCTTGATTTACCTTATACTTCTTTTGATTATAGCTTTTGTTATAACCAAAAATCATTTACATAATCAAAAAGAATATGAAATTTTTTTAATACATATTTTTTCATTATAACATTCAATTATATCAACATTAAAAAATATAATTTTACTATTCTACATAATTTATTTAAATATTAAAATAAATATAAATATAAATAAATACAAATCTTTCTTATCTCGTTAAAGTAATCTAAAAGTTAATCTATCTTTTTATTTAATAAATATAATTTTAAAAGTTATTTTTTCTACTATACCTAACCTAATTAAACATATATTTAATTACAATTTTTTTTAGATATCTTAAAAATTAAAACTTAAAACATAATGTAAGATCTTAACTTTAGAAAACATCGTGTGAAACAAGATGTTTTCTTTTTATGAAAAGGGCAAGACTTTGGTAAAGGAGAGTGAAAGGTTGGACAGGAGCTGCAGAGTTGCAGGCATAAAAAGATGGATTGCATTTATTTCCTGTTTAGTGTTCCCACCTACACACATGCCCTTTCAATGCAACCCTTCCCCACCAGCACACCCTTCGGCTGCCACTCTCTCTTGCTCTCTCCTGTGCCCCTCTGGTGGCCATGGTAGGATTAGGATACCTGCAAGTCCCAAACACATTGCAAGCTGGAGTGGTGAGGCCGGTGAGCAGGCCTTCAAGGAAGTAGGTGCTCTGTTCTTCTCGTGACGAGGTATTTGATGATGGGTTTGGGAAGAAGGGATGCCATTCTCATCTGGGTCAAGGCGATTTGCTGTGACAGGGCAGGGTGTGGTTCGTTTTTGTAGCATGGATCTTTGGCTCTGTTCCTCTGCTGTTGTTGGGTTTGGTTTCTGGGCTTCGGTGGTCGGTCTGTGAGCAAATCGGAGGATTTAGTGAAGGCTGCTGCTTCTGGTTTGGTTCCTTTCGGAGGCTTGCCATTCCTGTTTATGAAGAAGAAGAAGAACCCAAGTCGTCGCCAAGCTTCTGAATTCAGCTTGCAAACGTGTTCTGTTTGAAGGATGTGTTGCCGGTAGAAATTTTTGCAGAGAAGCAGAAAGGTGGGGTGAGAAATGGGTCCTCCCCAAGAAACAGCGGTCTTTCTCCTCCCCAATGTTATGATCTTTGGGCTTCTGGCTTGTTCCGCGGTGCTGATGGAGGTCCGGGCTCTGGGTTCCATGTCGTCCATCGCCGTCTCCTATGGAGAGAATGGTCCCGTCTTCTGCGGTCTGTCGCCGGATCGGTCTCACCAAATCAGCTGCTACGGCGCCGACGCGTCGATCGTTTATGGTGCTCCCTCCAGGCTACCCTTCTTGGGTCTCACCGCCGGCGACGGCTTCGCATGTGGGCTCCGGCTGGATTCGGAGCAGCCTTACTGCTGGGGGAACAATGCCTATGTCAACATGGGCGTGCCACAGCCGATAGAGGAGGGGGCGTCGTACTCGGAGATCAGCGCCGGCGACCACCACGTCTGCGGCCTGCGGAAGCGTGCCGATGGGTCGGCGGTGAACGTCTCCGTCGTGGATTGCTGGGGCTACAACATGACCTTGTCGCATAGATTCCAGGGAAGCGTGAGGTCCCTGACGGCGGGGTCGGTCTTCAACTGCGGGCTGTTCTCCTCCAACCTGACGGTGTTCTGCTGGGGAGACGAGACGGGCAGCCGCGTCATAAGCTCGATCCCTAGGAATCTGAGGTTTCAGATGATTTCGGCTGGTGGGTTCCATGTCTGCGGTGTGCTGGAGACCTCCAAGGTGTACTGCTGGGGCAGGAGCTTGAGCGTCGAACAGGTGTCTCGTGATAGCCGCGGCGTCGGCGACGGCGACGTCGATTTGGCTCCGGCGGATTCCATGCTGTCCGTCGTGGGTGGGAGATTCCACGCCTGCGGTATAAGCTCCGTCGACCGTGGGGTGGTGTGCTGGGGGTTCAGGATAGCGAACGGCGTTCCACCGCCGCACCGGGCTAAGGTCCACGAGCTGGCCGCCGGAGATTACTTCACCTGCGCCGTCATCGCCGGGCGTTCTCTCCGACCTCTGTGCTGGGGCACGGGCTTCCCCACCTCCATACCCATGGCGGTCTCCCCCGGGATCTGCATCTCCAGCCCCTGCGGCCCTGGGTTCTTCGAGTTCAGCCGCTACGACGCCACCAAGCTCGATCTGTGCCGATCCCCCAACTCGAGAGTCTGCCTACGGTGCAGCGCCGGCTGCCCCGACGGCACCTATCAGATCGAGCCTTGCACGGCCAAGTACGACCGCCGGTGCGATTTCTCCAACTGTTCCGCTTGCCATTCCTCCAACTGCACCGCGTCGTGCGCCGCCTCGACGGCGGAGAGAGGGCGACGGTTCTCTTCGTTTCAGGTGCCGATATTCGTCACGGAGGTCGCCTTCGCCGTCGTCCTGGTAGCCTCCGTCTCCCTGGTGGCGTGCCTGTACGTCAGACACAGATTGCGACACTGCTCCTGCTCGGCGAAGCCCGAGATGAAGACTGCCGTCAAGAACCGGTCTTCCTCGTCGCCGTCGCCGTCGCCGTCGTCGTCGCCGTCGTCGTCGTCGTCGGACTCCACCTGCCGCAAGACGCGCGCCGATCTGGAGGACCTGAAGATCCGACGTGCCCGGGTGTTCTCGTACGAGGAGGTGGAGAAGGCCACCGGCGGCTTCTGCGAGGAGTCGCAGGTGGGGAAGGGCAGCTTCTCCTGCGTGTTCAAGGGTGTGCTCGCCGACGGCACGGTGGTGGCGGTGAAGCGCGGCATCGTGGCGTCGGACGTGAAGAACTCGAAGGAGTTTCAGACGGAGCTTGACCTGCTGTCTCGCCTGAACCACGCCCACCTCCTCAGCCTCCTCGGCTACTGCGAGGAGAGGGGTGAAAGGCTGCTGGTGTACGAGTTCATGGCGCACGGCTCGCTGCACCAGCACCTCCACGGCAAGAACACCAAGCTGAGAGAGCAGCTGGATTGGGTTCGGAGGGTGACGATCGCCGTGCAGGCGGCGCGCGGCATAGAGTACCTGCACGGCTACGCCTGCCCGCCGGTGATCCACCGGGACATCAAGTCGTCCAACATCCTCATAGACGAAGAGCACAACGCACGGGTGTCGGATTTCGGGCTGTCGTTGTTGGGTCCGGCGGACGGCAGCTCGCCTCTGTCGGAGCCGCCGGCGGGGACATTCGGGTACCTCGACCCGGAGTACTACAGGCTCCACTACCTGACCACCAAGTCGGACGTGTACAGCTTCGGCGTGCTCCTCCTCGAGATCCTCAGTGGTCGGAAGGCCATCGACATGCAGTTCGAGGACGGCGGCAACAACATCGTCGAGTGGGCGGTTCCTCTGATCAAGGCCGGCGAGGTGGCCGCCGTCCTCGACCCAGTCCTGAAGCCACCTGCCGACCTCGAGGCTCTCAGGCGGATCTCGAACATGGCCTGCAAGTGCGTGAGGATGAGGGGGAAGGAGAGGCCTTCCATGGACCAGGTCACCACCGGCCTCGAGAGAGCTCTTGCCCTCCTCATGGGAAGCCCCTGCAGCCACCACCAGCCCATACTTCCCACCGAGGTCGTGCTCGGAAGCAGCAGGCTCCACAAGAAGCGCTCCATCAGATCCTCCAACCACTCCTGCTCCGAGAACGACGTCGCCGACTCCGAGGACCAGAGGTTCGAGTTCAGGGCGCCGTCGTGGATAACCTTCCCCAGCGTGACCTCCTCCCTGAGGAGGAAGTCGTCCATGTCCGACGGCGAGGGAGACCCCAAGTACTCCGAAGGCAGCAGGATCCCAGGCGACACCGTCGCCGGCGACGGGCTGAGGTGTCTGCAGGAGGAGGAGATCCGGCCGGCGTCTCCTCAGGAGGACCTCTTCCTCCAACACAACTTCTAAGCACAACAATTACTCTGTCGTCTTCTACGTCTGACATCACCGGAGTCCGCCATTTTTTTCTCCGATGTACTCGTCTTCCGTCCTACCCCCATTGTTGTCCTCCGCTTTGCTCGTCTCCGGCGTCGGCGCACGAGATTGTTTTGTATATCTTTGTATTATTTTCTGTCAGATTAATTCGACGTCCACTAGTGTTATTATTATTATGATTTTTTTCTTCTTCTGACTTCTAATGTGGATTTCGTTTTACTATTTATAATAAAATATATAATGTATGATAAAACAGTAATGATATTGATTTAATTTTATTAATAGTAAAAATTATTTAATAAATATATTATAAAATGATATGATATATACTAAAAATATAATTACATAGTGTTAAACTTAATTGTTGTTTTTCTTTTACGTTGGTTGATAATGTTGTTTTTGTCGTTTGTGACAAGTGGTTGAATTGTGAGTATGTTTGGTAAAACCTTGCGGTTGTAGGTTTGATTGAGTGAAAAAATAGCGATCGACTACATTGACGTTAAAAAGAGAAACCAACTAATTACAATTGTGTCTGAATATTCAAAAAAGCAAAAGTAATATTCAAGTTGTAACTTTGTTTCGTTCAAATGTTGAATTAGTTCACTAAATAAAATAATATTACGTCAGAAGTGTTGGTGTTATTTTGATCACCAGGGCAATAATAAAAAAATAGTCAAAAATGCCCCCACGCAGGATCGAACTACGGACCTTCAGTTTACAAGACTGACGCTCTACCACTGAGCTATAAGGGCTGTTACACTATTTGTTGTTGTACAATTATAATATCAAATTTTAATTAAATATACCCCTCTATACTAATTTAATATTTTATCTCTTCATGTTCTGCAACAGTTACTAATTATATATGCATCGGTATATTAATATTGACAGTGGATGTTATTGTTTGGGTAATCGAATACCAAAGAAGTTAGGAGGGAGGCACGAGACATTTGTTTTGGCGTAGGATTTAAATATTAGTTTGACTGTGACATTGATACAGTCAGAGAATCAATCATGTATCATCGTCAACATTGTTTCTCTTCATGTTCTGCAACAATTATTAATTACGTGTGCATCGCTATACATGCTGTCACACACACAATCACCATTTGAAACTAATAAAGTGAAAATTTCTAGTGCCCACGACCGAGGGTGGTGGCAAGGCATGGTGTGGGACAATTAAGGCTTTTATTTAATTTCAACTTTAACTTTTATTTTACACAAATTTCTATATGTTATCATTATTATATAAATTTTTATATCACAATTTACTATATAACTTTATCATTGTTTACAAAATTATTTTTAACTTCAGTAATTATTAAAATTGAAGTTAGACTTAAAATTAGATAAACAAATGAAACCTAAGATAAGATGGTTGTGAGATAGAGATAGAGGCAATGTGGTGCAAGAGAGTGAAGAAAAGTATTAAGATAAAGTATTACTATTATATTAAAAGTTCAAATTGATAGTAAATATTTAACATTTTCTTTTCAATAATTAGTAACATCATACAATTATTTTAGTGTAACTTATCATTTTAAGTATGACTTAACCTCAACCTGACCATCGTCACTTACAACCTCCATTACAAGTAGGCAATTGTTGGACCCATAACTTGGTCCATCTTAACCTTTGACAAAATCAACTCCTTGCTATGGTTGACCATAACTTGACTCATCATAATTTTTAACATCATTAGTTCCTTACCAATCATCCAATAAAAAAAGACATAATAGCAACTGTTATACATTATCATCATAATACAAATTTTCATATATATATATATATATATATATATATATATATATATATATATATATACATGCAACTTCAATATTATTTGTAAAATTACTTTTTAACTTTAACTTTCCACACTTGTTAGAATTAGAAGTTATCAATATATAATGATAACTTTTGTTATCATTATAGCTATACATTGATCTTGACTTTATTCTAGTACACTTCTTCCTACAGATCCCAAACTTGAAAAAATGAGAGTTCTATCAGGTTTAGCGACATTGAACCATAATTTTATCTTCAATGAGATCACTACTAGGGACCTGTAAATAAAACGCCATGCTTTATGTTATGTTATGTCAATACCTTTTACAATGTAGATGGCTCTTAGCCGTATGACATTAGAAACTCCCCTTAACATAACACATGGTTAAAATGTTCTTTTCATTCTTTATCACATTATGTTAAATATCTCCACTTTTCTTCCCCTACCTTCCCTCTCCCTCAAGGCCGGTGAGGTTGATGGCAGCTATGGGTCTTTTTTGTTGAGGATTTGAGGAAACATACACAGTGGGAATCATATATGCATGCTTATGACGGGAGTAGAAGATCTAAGCATGGTTTCTAACTTAATTTGAATCCTTCAAACAACTTGGTTGCTGTTTGATTGTATTCATTCATGCAAGACTTTCAATTCTATCCTAAATAATCTGTAACAGTTCATCATGCTTCTGAAATTGATGTCCTTGCTGATAGTCCGTTCTGAGTAGCCCACCTCAGGCTGCTCCTAACCTCTTGTTGATGGTGTACTCTAAGCTTTGGGTACTCTCAACCCATCTTACTCTAGGCTTTTGACATTCTCAACATGTCCCAAGTTTCCCCTTTCGATGAACCTTAAGCCTCGTTTGAACTAACTCTCAAAATTACTTTTAACATCATTATTATTATATAAATTTTAATATATAAATTTCTACCACTTAAATTACTATATATCTTCAACTCTATTAATAAAATTAGTTCCAACTTCAACTCTATCAACTCTTAAAACTGACTAGAGCTGACTCCAAACAATGCCTTAATGTGATATAGAGAAAAAGTCCCCCTATATCAAGACCACATCGATTTTCCATTCCATCGATGTAAAACTATTTGGTTCAACCCCAAACAGTTAACAGTCAAGTTTCTTTTATTTAGGTAGTGTTTGCGCATTTAAAATTAATAGAAAATTATGTAAAATAATTAACATTTTAATTAAAATTTTCATCATTTCACATGTTTTCCTATTAATTTTATATACACAAACCAAGTGTTCCTTATACAAGACATCTTCACCCATTGGCAAAATCGCTACAGGAAAATCTCAAAGGTAGTAGATTACCACCAAACCAACCAGGGTTGGCATGTAGAATCGAATTCTGCTCTTCATACAGTGGCGTCTACAACAAAGTTCGATTTTGGAAGCTGCTGCAGCTTGCAACAACACTTCATACAAGCAGTAGTCCAAGGGTCTCCTGTAATGAATGCTTTTAAAAAAAGGGAGTACCTCATGTAATGCTTTGCACAACTACTTTCCTGGAGCGGCAAACTTTCAGCAGCCTAAGGATCATTAAGAATTGCCTGACAAGTAAGGGATGGCAACTCCTTCAAACCAACCTCCTCCATGATATAACTACAACGAAAAGAAGATCTTGTCCACAACCCTAGTCAGTACCTGCCACATATGCAAGATGAGGTAGAGAGTGGAAGAGAAAAGTAAAAGCAAGGTATGATGGTCTTTTCGTATGGTCATGTTAAAATCAAATGATGTCAACTCAAAAATTTGTAACAGAAATATCTGAAATTAAATGTTCACATATTCATTTATGTAATCCCAAAGTCGTTATAACTGCAAAACCAAGTTCATATATTCTCACCAGGCCAATGTTTTCGTGATATAAAACACAATTATTCACTATCATTGTTATGTAAATTACATTTTTATCATATACGTTACTGTAAAAATTGCCTTGTCCAACATACCCAGAAGCAATGTGGTTACATGAGAAAAAGAAAAAAAAAAAAGTGGTTACATGAGCAAGCTTTGATGCGTCTAGAATGTTCTACAAAATTGTGACTCAAGTTCTTGTTCACCAACATAAAAAAAAGCATACACAAGCATCAAACCATGACTAAAAAAATGGAATATAGAATATATTGTGTGGGAAATAATATATTTAGAAATTGGGAAATAATTTGGAATACGAGTTACTTTAATGCCACCAAAACTTGTTCACGCAACTTTATCTTGTAAATGTGCACACCTGCAGGATGCCAAAGATGAGTGGTAAAATAAACAGTTTGACGTCAGTAGTCAAATTTATGTTGTTAAATTTATTTTTGAACATATTATTCAGTGGGGGATCTAACACGTTTTATGAGGTGAGGCATTAAGTAAATTATAAATTTATCATAATTACTAAAAAACATACAAATTCAAAATATAAAAATATACTTTAAAGATATTGTTCAATCACAAACTAAACCTCATAATTCCTAGTTGAGTATGTATATTTCGAAATTTCTTCATGATAATTTCATTACCAATGTCTTTGACAATACTTCACTTAATGTGAGCAACCGGACACAAATTGATCAATCCGTTTATTTTATAGATGATTTTTTATGATTTTCATTTCTGAAAGGACGTTCCACAGAAGCAATGACAACGGATGAAAGTAATGCTTACTTCAAAAGATGGTATACCAAAAAATAAAATTTATTGTACTTTAATTCCAAGCTTCTGAGAAATTAAGTAATTCATTGAGATTTTAAAATATCAAGTTTACCTAGATAACAAGTTATTGTAACATGAACATACAAGTTTACCTTTACACTGAAGTCTTAGTAGTTGGGTCAACTTGATGTGGTGAATTCATTCTTGTATGATGACTTGGTTGAGTAGGGTACATAAGCAACCGTCAGGATAAGTTGTTCAAGGTGAGAATAAGATACACCATCTCAATGGGCTATACATAGACTGAAACAAAGTCCACATGCACGATTTGAAATATTCAGCCAAGTAGACTTCAGTAATGGTTTTGTACATGTACTTGATCACTTGTTTATCAAGAAGATCACTCATGAATACATATTCTTGGTAGTCCATATGGATGATATTCTCCTAACAAGTAGTGATACAACAAGTATTATAAAGACAAGATGGTGTATTTCATAAACTTTCTTTCAAAGGTCAAGGGAATAGAGTTTTCCTATGCAAAAGATAAGATGTGATCTCACAAAATGTGTATTTGACTTGAGTAGATAGACTTTTCGAGTGTATATCAAAGAGTACTCTTACAAACCACAATTCCTTACTCTACGATGACTCATCAGAGATCTTTAAGGATGCTAGCAGTATAGATGATTGATACTTGGATGGGAAAACTCATTTATTTAGTTGCAACACATCTTGATATAGCATATGTAGTTAGATTACTTAGTTGCTTTATGCGTAACATAAGACTGGCACATTAGTATAAGTAAAGAAAAAAAAAGACTGGCACATTAGTATAAGTAAAGAAAAAAAAAAGACTGGCACATTAGTATAAGTAAAGAAAAAAGAGAGACTGGCACATTAGTAAGATGCTCTTCATATACCCACATAAAGAGCATTCCTGGTTGTGATTTGATTTATAGGAGAAATTATCATTTGTTGAATCTTCATATACGCAGATTCTAGTTATATACGTGATCAGGGTGACAGGAAATCCTTATTTAGATATTGACATATTGTATCTATGTTAGGGAAAGTTAGGTGATAAACAAAATGTTATATTTTGATGTAGTGTTGAGGTCAAGTATATGGTATAGACAACATGTGAAATGCTTTGGCTCAGATTGTTATTGATATAACTCGATTTTAGTGTAAAGGTTCTTATGTATTGTTACAATCAAACTACAATATTTATTGTCAACGATCAAACCTTCATGAGTATGCAAAGTACACAGAAGCAGTGAATTGTTATTTTGTTAGAGATGTGGCAGCATCAGGGATCATTGGCACTCCCTACACTTAATTGCAAAAGCAATTGATTAAATATATTCCCTAAAAAATTGAGTGTAGGTGGTTTTGACGGCATATCTGATAAATTAGTCATGTGTGATATATATGCTCTAATTTTGAAGGAGTTTTAGGCACATGCATCATATGTTATATGCGGGTAAATGGATATGAGGATATCCATGTAAAAGGCATGGTCTTACATAAATGTGTACATATTTCTCCTTTCCCAATCACATCTGTTACTTAAGTTAGAAGGTGAAGCTTTTTGACTTAATTATATTTATAGGTAATTGTATACAGAAAATTCTTCAAAGAAATTGTTACCTAGGAACCTTGTTGCCTTGGACTTCATGGAAGCTTCGGAGGAAGCTGTATGATGCAGAAGGATCATGCATGATTCCTAGAGCCGTTCACTAGAGCTTCGAACAACCACCACTGTTCAAAGAAAGTAATAGTTGTACCTATAATGGAAAAGAGCATAAATTTTGGTGAAATTTTAAAAAAAGATTGAGAAAGATTGTAAATTGTTTGGTTAGAAATAGTGAAAAATTGATGGTTATTACTCTTATTTTTAATTTTACATATTCAAATTTCCTAGAGCTTGAGATATTAATTTAACATTTGTGATCAATTTGAGAAGCCTGAATTTTGGCAAAATCATGATTCTTCTTCATCAATTTCAATGTAAGAAAAATCACGAAATTTTGAGTCACCATACAGGATCCAATTTAAATCTTTATTGATTTTGAAATTGGATTTCGTATTGTGAGAAAGAACTATGAAAAATATTGATAATTAACTCGAATTGAATTTTTTTCTCAATTCTATGATTTTAGAAAATGAAATACTAAGCACTATTCAACAACTTTTCAGTTCTTCCCGATATTTGTCATGTCAAAAACGTTTGGAAACAATTTTTGTGATTTCGTGACTACGTAAAATCTAAGCCATTTAGAATCATTCCCAAATCAGATTTATGATGGAGAAGCTATGCTAAATATGCTAAATAGATTAAAATGGAAAATTAAAAAACATTATTTGTAGTATGATAATTCAATCTGCAAAAATAGAAATTTTAAAAATAAAAAATAAAATTGAACAGGTGCTAAAGCCACAATGGCCAGAAAAATCATCACAGATACTGAGAGTTTCAGATTAAGAATTCAAAACAATCCGCGTCTTAAAAAATAGTGCCTGCAGTACAGTTTCTCCATTGGCTGCAAGTCAGGTTGAGTCACATTGTTATCTTGATACCAAACAGAAAAAGGAAACAAGATGATTGACATGGTGAAAGTAAATGTGCTGGGTTAAACACAAGCATTCAATGTGGATTGTTAACATGAGTAATTTCTTTATTTCCATTTTTGGGTAATTATCAGAGTGAACCCAGCCATAGATGAGGGAAAAGTGATTCAAAAAAAAAAACACTAACCTGACTGACTGTTGAAAACTAAATGATACATGGACTCTCATTGGTTCCAAACTGACATATTTCTGAATTGAGTTGAAGCCGCATTATTCAGAAACTTTATAAGTTCGCCTCTTTCTAGTTTCCTCTCTTTTTTTGGTTCTAAACTACGGACCTGTATGGAAATTTTTAGTTTGCAGAAAGTATGAAATAAGATAAGACAAAAACAAGCAATAAAGAAGAATATCTTTCCATTCCAAGTAATAAAATGAACATTTTCTTGTGTTTTCTTGACTAATTTTGTAGTAGAGAGGAAAATAAATTGTGTTTCATTACTAGGGATGATTACATACTCTATAATGAAAACCCAAATACATAACTATGTATACAATAGGATCCATGTAACAATATCCATATACCACTATATACTAATAGTCTAATACTCTCTCTCAAGTTGAAATATATCTATTGATCATGTTCAGCTTATTATATATATCCTTGACAATAGCTCAAATAACGTGACATTAGGAAGAGAAAAATGGTGATGTCATTTACTAACATGGTGAGATTACATATTTATAGGGTATTGGATAAATGGATATCCATTTACCCATGTAAAGGATACACATAATATAACTCTATTACATGGATATTAACTACAAGATTTTCCTTCAAGTTGGAGCATACAAATTGATCATGTTCATCTTGGTACAAAGAATCTTGAATATTCCAACACTCAAGCTCCTAATAAAAATATTTTTAAGTTGTTTTGAAGATTGAGTGTATGAAGTAGAAATAATTTGATGCTTCACCATGACCCATATATAATGACAATCAACTTTTATATGTTTTGTCCTCTCACAAAAGGTTTGATTATTTGTAATGAAAATAGTAGTGACAATTTCTGATCACTGATCATATCTCTAGACCACCGATTGATTCTTCAAGACTATCAACCAATTCTTCTAGGTCACCAAAAGTGTTTTATAGTAATCCATGGTCAACCCCTTTTGGATCACCAACTATTTCCTCAGGTCCATCAAAGTTCACCACAGCCAAGATATTTCAAGTCTTCTAGCCCACCAAAGATCACTTTAGCTAGAATTTATTGAATCACCGATCTGTTCTCTTTGGGTCATCAAAACTTAACTCAATCTCATTGTTAGAACAAATTTGAAAAAAGGCACACTGATTCAATTAGAAACAGAAAGTGAATCTAGCCGTTTCCCCTTCCATTCAAGGCTTTTATCTTTTATATCTAAGAAACCCTAGAGCTGTAGAATGCAAGCCTCTACGTACTCTAACTCCACCACCATTCTGAGCATCATTCAAAGACATTCAAAGACTTCTCAAGGTTGATCAAAGCTGAAATTGAAGAAAATTCACTGCTGCACTAAAGCTTATCACATTGAAATCTTAAAAATCATTTAGAAGGCTGCATTCCCATGCACCCACAATTAAGATCATGTCAAAGGGAAAGTTGTTTTTGTGTTTTGTAAGTTATTTTATTGTATTTGTGTTTTAATTCTTAATTAAGAGAAGGGCTCCCCAATATTGAGGATGCAGACTTAGTGGTATTGGCTAAGGTGACGGGCTCGATGGGATTGATGAAGGGTGGGCTTGATGGATTTCGTTAAAATGGCTAGGGTTGAGTGTTAGCTTGGAAATTACATTGACGTAAAAGATGGAGTGTTGGCTCGTGAATAATATTAGATTAGTGAAAATCTTTAGTAGATTTGCTAGGGGGTGGACCAACTCTAGGTTTGGAGTGAACCACTATAAATTTTATTGTTCTTGTAGTATGTGCCTAATTTGTGTTTGTGACTCACACCATTTACTATTGTGTTCATTTAATATCACTTTCACATTTATTATCACACTTGAATATTGCATGTTGATTGTGAAATTCGTATATGCAATTGTAAGTTAAATTAAAATTTGAAAATTCAATATTCGCACCCCTATTTAGTGAAGTAAATTGATCTTATCAATATCCATCTTTAAAGGAATAGATCAATGATATATGAGAATAATCATCAATAAATATAATCTAATAGTGTATATAGGAGGCTTTTAAGTCCACTGTCAAATCTTAAAGCTCAGCAAAAGGAATTTCCAATGGAGATCTCAAATCTATAGGGGTTGGAAAGAACTCCAACAGCAAAAGCACTTTTCTGGGCTAACATTGACATTGAGAGATAAAAGCTAGATGAGTGAATGGGATTTATACCATAGTCCTAGCTGTAAACAATCTATACCCAAACGGTCTATACCATTAATAAAAAAACATATAGTATTGGAAGAAACGAATAAGATAGTAGATAAATAAATATGTTAGCATTTACCAATGAAAACAAGTGCATCTTGTTGTAAGTACTAACACGATAGGTAAAACAAATATAATAAATAAGATATCTTGCTGGTATTCATTAATCAAATATTATTGAATATATAATTCACAAAAAAATTAAACTGTTACCTCAACCAATCCAGTCTGTGATAGATCTGCCTCTGTAATAATAACAAGCAATTTTATATCATGCTCATTTGCATAATCATAGTGTTCTCTGAGACTACAGAGAGAAAGGGGCACAAAATCTGCCTGTCAAAGAAGAAGATTATAAGTCATCTAGTGAAGAACTACAAGACATATAAATGAAGTTAAATCCTTTCATTTTATTTATAGCACGACATTTATAGGCTTATCATTCAGTAAAGAAACTTTTTGTATTAAGCATATGAACATGATCCTTCAAAACTTGATGTAAGATGTAATACCCCAAAATTTCTAAACCTATAGAAATAATAAAATAAAAGGAATGAAAAAAGGAATATGCAAAATGGAAAGACAATTATGCAGGGAAAAGGAAATTGCATGAAATAGATCACCAAACAACCCAAAGTTTTGAGAGGTCTTATGTGAAAGAATGTGGTCAACTAGTCGATCGCCCCAAATGCTGGACCCATAAAAGGCCACTAATATCTTGACTCTCACTTTTGTTCTTCTCTACCTCAAAACCCTCGTGCCCCTTGTCCTTCCCTTACCTCATTCTTCCCAAAAACCATTGGAAAATTAGAACACAAGAAGAGAAGAAAGAAGACGTACAGGTTAGGGAGGAATAGATGGAGAGAATGTGAGGAAGAGAACTTGAGTCTTTTGGATGACCTCAGGTTCACTGAGCTTTAGTTTTGTATATTTTGATAGTTGAATTTCCAGTAAATTCATGAAAGGCACTTATATTTTGGCAATAAGTGCCAAGTAGTATGCTCCTATGGGTTTTTGGTGATTTGATCATGGATTCATGGGTTTGTGTTTCCTACAATTTGAAATCATGTATTTTGCATTCATTAACTTAATATACTTTGAAACTACTGACTAGCCTAGTGGCAGTGGCCACTACATCATCCAATAGAAATTGGATATGTAGAACTTGCTATGGTCGACCATCTAATTGACCGTTGCATCATATATTGTTCAGTATTCTTTATTGTTTTGAATTCGTTTAATACAAGGATAAACATTAATTAGAGCTTAGGAATAAAACACCTAATTTCTACGTAAGAATAAATTTAAAATTAAGGAATGAGAAAGTATGGTATGATTTTTTCAATTAATTGAGAATAGGCCTAGGCTATGTAACAAATCATAACTAGAGACAAGGTGGTCTTTTTTTTGGCTTTTTTTTTTTTTTTTTTTTTTAGAGAGACAAGGTGTTAGGTACAGCCTGATAATGTTGAGTGAAAGGGGGTTCAAGAGGAACCTTGCATCATAACGATAAAATTCACCAAATAAAGGTACTGTCTTACAACATTTCATGAGGGTTTTTATCAAATGGTTTCCAACATTTTATGCAAATGAAATAAGAAAGAGACCTTAACAGGTTAATTGTTGGATTCTTGACTTGGTATTGGCAAATGGTTTCCAACATTTACTTCATGATTTCTTATTTTTCAAAATAAAAAGGAAAAAAAGAAATCCTGGAAAGCCCATTGGTAACTGAAATCAAGGATTCAGTATATGCAGCAGTTAGGACTCAGAAAAAATTACAGCCTTCTCCAATATGAAAGCATTTCTGGTACACAATTTCCATGCACAAGGTGAATTCAAAAGCTTTTATAATTATTTCAGAACTCTTCCAACATCTGTACAATAAACACTAACCCTGATGTTTGCTTCCCACAGTTCAGCCACTAGTTCCATGCGTTCTTCAAGCAATCCACCCCCTCCTCTAGAGCAGACTAGCACAGAAGTATTGGATTCCATTCTGCACAAACTTTTGACAAAATAATAATTTTCTCAGCATAACAAAAGATCAGTGCATATCCTAAAAAATGATAAAAAGAAATGGTTGAGCAACCTAGATGGTTTGGTATCTGCAGAAGGACGATGAAGAAATTTTTCTAATCCAATACTCAATCCAGTAGCACTTGGAGGGTTTGTTTTCTGTTCAAACAGAAAAACCAATTAAAGATAAGGGAATTTGTTTGAGTATTCCAAAAAAGATACAGCAATCTGTAGGTAATGAAAAAATTGCTTTTGACAAGGAGCAAGTGAAGCATGAATCTTCAACATTGTATCAATGAATTGGATGTAGAAGTTATAATATAACATTAAGATGCAGTACAAATGAGGAAGATGAGAGAAACTGACTGAATGAAATAACTCACAATAACAGCAATCAATGCCTTAATCTTACATTGTGTACTTAGCAACAAGAATATTTTCTTCTCTACTTATCACTAAATCTTCTATAATTTTAAATTATATAATAATTTTAATTTTGTCACTATTTCTAGTCAAGTAAATTCTGAACTTCTACATCTTTTCTATTAATCAATTCACCTTTTACTTATAAGTGCATCTACAAGTCTTCTGTGAACATGATCCAACTTGCCTATACTTGTAAGACGAATTTCTCATATTTTATCTTCAACTTGATTTGGTGTAACTCCTACTTCACATGTTACTTAAGATATTCCTTTGTACAACTTCTATAAATAACATCTTGTGTAATTTCTTAATAACTACTTATTATGGATCCTAAATATATAAAATTCTTACTTTTAAAGATCTTATGACCATCTGAAACAATCTACCCAATATTATAGATCTTAAATATATAAAATTTTTACTACTCAATTTATGGTACATCTACAACAATCACAACACTATTAGCTCAACAAACTACTAACATGTCAAAGAACTCGTGTTATGGAAGGAATCAATGATGTGTTAACAAATGTTCCAACAATACCTTGTTTAACAAAGAGATGACCATGACCTTCCAAGGCACTCAACATGATATTGAGCATGCCTTGTTTAAGGTTACTAAGTACAATATAAATTATTTTTATAAAATTTGTCTGTCGTGAAAGAGTGTTTGCAGCAACATTGTCACGTCCCGGCTGGTATTCTATCTTATAATTATATCCCAATAATTTTGTAAGCCATTTTTCCTGAGCTGCTGTTCTGACTTATTGAAAATCAAGAAGCTTCAAACTGATTTGATCAGTTTGGATGATGAATGAAGTGCCTTGCAGCAAATGCTTCCAATCAATGACTGATAGAATTGCCAACATTTCGTGCTCCTAGATAGGTAGTTCAGCTTGTCTTTTCTTATAGGCACAACTCATGAAGGCAATAGGGTGACCCTTTTGCATCAAAACAGCCCCCATGCCACAGTCAGA
The DNA here is from genome assembly GCA_024699675.1 of Amphibolis antarctica. Classification (NCBI taxonomy): domain Eukaryota; kingdom Viridiplantae; phylum Streptophyta; class Magnoliopsida; order Alismatales; family Cymodoceaceae; genus Amphibolis; species Amphibolis antarctica. The sequence continues at coordinate 1,703 of JAMKPZ010004982.1, read as the reverse complement.
GGTGTCACATTCCAACAAAAATGGGTCTGAAAAGTTTGGTATTGCTAATGTTGGCACTTCAATCAACATTCTTTTGAGTTCTTCAAAAGCAAGTTGTTGTTTCTACCCCCAACTAAAATTATTTCTCTATAAAAGGTTGTCGGGCAATCTTTCCATAACCCTTGATAAAATGTCAGTAGTACCTTGACAATCCCAAAAATCCCCTTAGTGAATGGACATCCACTGGCACAGGCCATTCCAACATAGCTTTCACCATGTCTACATCCATAGAAACGCCATCTACACTAATGATATTCCCAAGTATGCCACTTGCATATAGAGATGTTAATGGGCTGTGCTGGCACAACCCAGCCTAGCCCGACATGGTTTGACCGGGCCAGTCAACGACATGACACAAAATATTTTTCGTGTCGTAGGTCATGCCTGGGCCAAACCTTCAAGTAGTTCGTGCCGTGTTAGCACGACACGAATTGTAACACGAAATAGGCACGGTTCGGCTCAGCATAAGACTACAAGGTGGGTTGGGGGGGTAGGGACGGTCGCCGAGTCGCAGGAGGGGGAGGGGACCGATAGCCAGGTCGTACGGCCGATGGGGTGAACGGTCGCGTGCACGGGAGGGGGGTGAACGGGTCGTGTGGCCGGCAGGGGGGATGGGCTGCCGAGTCATGCGGCTGGCGGGGTGAACGGTCGCGTGCACAGGTGGGCGGGCTGGGGAACCGTGCCTAGGTTGGCCGCTAGGTCATTGGGTTGGCCACCGAGTCATGGCGCTAGGTCCCGGGAAGAAGAGCCGAAGAGAGAGGTGGGCTGTCGGTGTTAGGGGCCTTAGGGCTACAAGGAGTGGAGTCGGTCCGCCAGGTTGCAAGCAGCCACCAGGTCCATGAGGTGGCAGCCGCATTGGAGCTACCAGGTGCCAATGAGTTAGGCACTTAGGCTACAGATATGAAGGGAGCCGGGCTTTTGCCGAAAGTCAGGCGGCTACCGAACTCACAAGGCAGCAGCCGGGTTTGCACAGAGTGCAGAAACGAGAACGAAAAACCTTAAGTATACGGGCTTAAGTTTACGGCTTAAGTCTACAGCCGTAAGTATACGGCCTTTAGTCCACGAACTAGTGTACAACTACGAGAGGTAGAGCCGAAGTCCCAAAGGAGCAGGCGTCTGACCCAATCGGGCTAGCGGCTGCCATCCTCGGAGAACCGACCATCGAGTCAACCCCAACAGCAGCCGGCTGAAGGACAAGATCGCCTAGTGACGAGTCTCAGACGGCTACAAGTCCAGTTGCTGGGTCATTGGGTCGTGGGAGAGGGGGGGACTAATCGCTGGGTCGTGTGGCCGGCGGGTGAATGGTCGCATGCATGGGAAGGGGGTGAACGGATCATACGGTCGGTGGGGGGGCCGAGCCGCTAGGTCATTAGGTCGGCAGCCGGGTCGCGAGGCCGGGTCTTAGGAAGAATGTTGTTATTTGTTAATTAAATAAATATTTTTTTTAAATTAATTATTAATTTAAATATTAAATATATATAAATAATAAATTACTTAAAAAATCGTGTTAGTCAAAATCATACCGTTGATCGACATGAATAGTATTTTTCCATGTCATAGGCCGTACTTGGGCTGATGATTGACACCTCTACTTGCATAAGCCCAAAGGCACATTTACTCCTTTTAGCAAACATTTTATTTGATGCCAGAATTTGCAGCACTGC
>JAMKPZ010004981.1:0-11222 GCA_024699675.1 Amphibolis antarctica | reverse complement strand
GGTGTATAATATAGTTAATGCCAAACACTACTACTGAATTAGTATTTTTTTTTGGTTGCATTCTCCATTGGTCATTTCTCTCCCACTTAACCTTTTTTCCCTAATCTTTAATTTAATAACTTAATCCCTTAATTAATCCCGTAATCAACTGATTCAATCAGTTAGGAAATTTTATAATTAAACGAATTGCATGTGTGTAAATGCAAATTTGCTATAGAAAGACGTCTAAAAAAGAGGAAAACACAAAAAAACTGGTAATTAATTACTTGATCTCAACAATATTTAAGAGCTTATATATGTATATACGGATATTATTGCAAGCATATATATGCTTTATTTACTCTTACAGATGTTGTTGCAGGGGATGGAAATTATTACGAGCTTGAAATCCATAACAAGTACAGGTGTGAGATGCATTGCTCTGCTTCCGCATCCTACACCACCACTGCCATTGCCGTCACCATATCCGGAGCCGGATCCGTACCCGCTACCACCGCCTCCACCTCCACCTCGCCCGTACCCTACGCCGTTTCCACCACCCGCTCCGTAGCCGGACCCATATCCGCTACCTTAACCACTCCCTCCTCCAAGTTGGCCGCTGTCGCCGCTGCCTCCACCTCCTCCACTCCCGTAGGTGCCTCCATCGTACTTAAGTTTTGTTAGTTTTCTGGTAAAATACTAAAATAAGATTATAAAAATCATAAAAGTAATAAAGATAATTAAAAAAATTAGTTTTACTAAGCTAGTTTCATAAGAAGTACGACTACGTTTAGCAAGTACAGTAAGTCTTTAAACCTCTTGGTTACCGTAACGGTGGAGTTGTGTCTCCAGAGGATTTTTAGTTGAAACACTCACAAAGTTCAAAGAAAAAGAAATAAAGAAAGATCAAAAAGCAAGAGAACCATCAAAGGATCATTTGAATTACTTGTTGGTTGCCGCCGCTACTACCTCCACCTCCTCCACCCCTCCAACACCATTGGGAAAGACTGGTCAGATAAATTACATGATTCTCTTTGGGCATATAGAACAGCTTATAAAACAATATCGAGAACAACTCCATATAAATTAGTATATGGAAAGATTTGTCATTTACTTGTGGAATTAGAACATAAAGCATTATAAACACTTAAGCAATTGAATTTAAATATAAAAACAGAAAGTAGTAATAGAAAAGTACAATTAATGGAGTTAGAAGAATTAAGAAATATGGCTTATGAAAGTTCAAAAATAGCTAAAGAATGAATGAAAGCCTAGCTTGATAAAAGAATTTTACATAGAGTATTTGAAACAAGACATGAAGTTTTGTTATATAATTCAAGATTATACTTTTTCTTAGAAAAATTAAAATCTAGATGGACTGGTCCATTTGTTATTAAATATGTTTATCCATATAGAGCAATAGATTTGGAGAATCCTCAAAGCTATGAAATCTTTAAGGTTAATGATCAAAGATTAAAACATTTTCTAAGGTATTCAGATAGGAAAGATGTGGAGGTTGTTAACTTAGAAGAAGATTAAAAGAATACATATTTGAAAAAAAGAAGTAAAATGTAAATACAAGAGTATATAAAAATATAAACATGAACAAAAATATAATATATATATATATAAAGAAAAGAAAAACATTTAAATTTATACAATATATACTTTAAGCTGTATTGTGTTAGTATAATGTCGTTATTTAATTTATTAAGCTATACTATGTTTTATTCTAGGGCACTTCGTGGGTAAACCTATTTACCAATGGAGTTAGTTCATGGGTTAACTTGTTTACCCATGAGTCTAAGAGAAAACAGAAAAGAATGACGAAAAAGAACCTTTGGAGTTTATTAACGAAGTTAGTTCGTGAGTAAACCTGTTTACCAACAGACCGGCCTCGTGGGCAATCGTATTTTGAGTCATTTACGGTTCTGTTTGTTAGATCATGTTATTTTTAAGTTTGGAATTTAATTAAAATTGAATGATATTAATTATTTGAAGTATGGTTAAGGACTATTTCATATTTTAAACAGTTAAGAAGAGGGATGTTAGTGAAAATATAATTCATTGAATTGTTAAGTGAAAAAATTTTAGAAGAAGACAAACCACATAATTGAAAGCACATCAAGCACACAGTATATACTAAAAACATTTAAATTATGCATATCCAATGTTTACATTAGGAGAGTTTTTCTCTCTAATAATTTGAATTACAACAAAGGAGCTACATTTACTATTTAATTATCAGGAAATTTTGACTTTAGAGCTGCAATATCTTCTTTCAATTGCCCAATTTCCTATAGTACTATGTCAACCTTGTCTGATAGTGAGGTTGGTGTCCTTTGTTGTGAAGAAGATGGTTCGACATGGGGAATTTGTAGAGCAAGGTTATCTTCCTTGGACAATTGCTTTAGGTCCTGATCAATTAATACTTTTGACTTTAATTTCTTGACGGTCCAAGAAGATAAATCTATAGAGTTGGCTACTAATTGTTAAATAAGATCACCATAGAATAATCTCTTCTTAATATTAGTGATCTTAGAAATGAAAAATTTATACCAATTTACGTGAATTCTGTTTAAAACTACATAGGTTGCAATTTTAACAAAGGTGGACAATTCCAAATCATGTACATGCCTTTGATAAACAGATCTAATTAAGATTAGAGCAACCATATGAGCTTTACCTTTCATGTGCTTCAGCTTGTTGAATAGATGAATCTGAGGGTTGATGGTCATGTAGTCTTCCATATCTTGTTCTGTCCAATCGGCCATTGTTGTTGATTCAAGAATTTCTACACCCTCATTTCTTAAACCTAGGCTCTCATAAATGAATTCAGGAGTTAATTGAAGCTCCACCTCTGTCACGTTTCTAATACGAACATCATCTTCTAAATGTAGATTAGCATAAAAGGTAGGAATTAAATTTTCAACATTTAAATTGGCACTTGACCTTGGGATGATTCTCAACAGTCCTTGGAAATCTAGCAACTCTTTGATTTCATCTATGAAATCAAAGTCTACTGGCTTGCTAAACAAAACATCGCAGCCCTTATTCTGTATGAAGAGATTGTAAGCTTAGCTTCTGAAAAACACAAAATTGGTCTCTTGCTATTGGGTTGGATTTGCAAATATGGAGGATGATGACTTTGAGGGTGCATCAACCCCTTCATTTTGTTTTGATAGTGGAGAGAAAATCACCATTTCTCTATTTAGATTGTGTGGAGTATCTTCAGTGTCAAAAATGTTCTCCACTTCACTAGGTTCATCTCTCTACTCTGCAGCAATTTCAGATTGCTCCATTTGATCTGTGTACTGGCCGGTAGGGAATAGGACTTTCAACTCCTTCTTCCCTCTCTTCTCTCTCAAAAGAGAGAACTTCTTTTGTTGGGGCATCCTGTAATCCACATATAAAAAGAGAGAGAAAAGGGTTAAGACTAGATCATGAACTATATATATATATATAAAAGAGAAACTGAACTAAAAAAAGGGTTATTAATTTTAAAAAATTGTATACTTGAACCTCTTCTGAAGCAAACAAAATTGCTTCGTGAATGGTCCAATCCACTTCCCCAACATTCTGTAATTCCAGTGTAGGAACAATTGCTCCCACCATCGATCATTGTTCTTGAAAATTGAATTTAAGGATAAATGAGACATGAACATTTAAGTTAATTTAAAATTGAGATTAGTGGTCAAATTGAAAATGTAATTCTTACCTAAAAATCCATTTGATCTTCAATCTCCAAATTAGGAGGGATTTCCTTAGGAGTAGATATATTTGAGGAAGAAGAAGTTGCCATCTTGAATTGTTGAAGATATGTCTTGAGGGTGACATCTTCTTCACTTTCTTCTATTTTTTTTTCTTCTTCCTCTTCCCCTATTGTTGCTATATCTTTCTCTTGTCCCTCTCCCTCTGCTTGTTCTTGTTGTTAGTGTTGTTGTTGTTGTTGTTCTTCTCCCTGTTGTTGTTGTTGTTGTTGTTGCTGGACATCTTCATTTCTTTCTCCCTCTTGTGGTATCGAGGGACCAGCAATATCTTCATTGAAAAAAGCAAAGTCATAATCCCATGCCTCAATCTTAATAGCCACCTTTCGAAGACTTTCAACTTTTGCCATTTCTGCTTCAATAGAGGCCTTCTCGACCATGCATTTCCTCCAATCATATAAGTCACACTAGGCAGCTATCTCAACCACCTCAAAGCTTTCCCCTAGGAAAGATACCTCTAAATGAAGAATTTGTATTGCTCCCTCTCATCTATATCTTGAGGGAGGGTGGCAAAAACTACATCTTCGGTGACATTGGCATTATTCAACTTATGGATTATGGCAAAGTATAATGTCTTCATAAACCACAACTCAGCTCGAGTATGAACAATTTCTTGTGCTAGAGTATTCTTGGGCCTAATGGTACACTCATCTTTCCATACTTGGTTCGTATGGTCATCAATTGTTTGAATTATCTCATGGAGAAGGTAAGTAAACTCTTTCTATACCTTCCTATGAAACAGATTGAGCTGATATTTCAAATCCTTCAAAATTTTCTCCCTAGTCTTGTTATGCATGGGACTGGTGATGTGCTAGTCCATTGCCACCAATTTAAAATCATCAAACCTCTACAATTTCATCCACTCCTTTGTGGAAATAGACTTTTTGCTTGTTGTTTGTCACGGGTGAGAGGTGTACGTCCTTCCTCTAAGAGTAATGGGACCACCCATGGCCAAATAGTACACTTCTTTATGGAACCAAAATTTACATCTCTTATTAAAAAGTTCTTGAGTTAATTCATTTCTAGGGCATAGTACCCTCTCATGCAAGGATTCTTTTACAATATAGGAGGCTATCTTTTCCTTAAGAAAAACTAGAACATTAACTAAAGCCTCCTTACCCAGTCCAAGACATTCAGTTATATCCTCCTCCACAGTTTTTAGTAGTTGCTCTCGTTCGGTCCTCTTCATCCTCCTTTTTCCCTCATCATGCCACATTTTGGCCATCAGGTTGAACTTCGCAAAGTTCATCATTTTTATCTAGGCGAAAGTTGAAGACAAAGCAGTTGGAGGAGGGCTGGAAGTTGAAGCCATGGCACTCGTTCGTTGCAGAAGACCAATAGTAACAACAGGTTGTGAAACAAGGGTTAATCCACGAACGAGGCGTTAATGGTTTTTATAGGTGTAATCGAGTAAACAAATAGTATGATTCGGTACTAATTAGCAGATCATTGGTTTATCAATGAAGTAGTCTGTTGATAAACATTTTTAGCCACGAGCTAATTTCGTTAATTATCTCAAATGATAGAATTTTTAAAGGATTATTGTTGCATCCATTTTAACCATATTAATACTTGAATATTGCACATTTACATCATGAATATTGGATACATTTAGTTGACAATTTTTTTGACTAACCAATTAACTAAATGTACTATTTTTGTGTAATATGGATTTTAGAGAGCAATGGAAATTCCTATAGATGTCTTGTGAGAGGTATTAACTTATTTGATGAATTACAACTTAAACAAAAGACTGAGTCTAACATGCCTAAATGTATAGTTACTTTGCCATAGGTTATGTTATGGAGGACTATCCTATTCTACATGATTCTGAAGATGTTAATGTCTTATTTTATAATCAACGCAACAATTCTAATTTTAATCCTACTTATAATCCTAGATGGAGGAATCATCCTAATTTCTCATGGAGAAACCCAAGACAACAACCTAACCAATATGTAGGACAACCTTTTATTGAACAAAATGCAGTGAATGATCAAAATATTGGGAGACAATTTGCACACCTAATGCAAAGAGTGGAAATAGCTTTAAAGTCTAACTCTCAAATTGTTGCTCATGATCAAGCTATTAAAAGAATCGAGACATAATTGAATCAAATATCTAATTCACTCAATCTTAGAAACAAATGTACTCTTTCAAGTTAATCTGTCTAGAATCCCCATTTATCTGATGGGCATGCGGCTTATGGAGGGGATGAGCAACACTACACAACTAAGGTTGCAATTTGGTGGTGTCTGTTTATAAACTACTTGATTTTCTTGTGAGCTATTAGAAATCCATAAATATATATATATATATATATGTTCTATTTTTATTTCAATTATACTGTTTCTGTAATTCCCAAAGTATTGTACCCTTATCCTTACTCTTTACTAATGCATCGCAATTGCATTCAATTTCTTGAGCATTACTCATGTATTTCGAATGATTTAGCTTGTTGAGTTCAATGCATTTTTCAGCATGCATCATATTTTCATTATAGGTATTGGGGGTGTGCTTACTATGTTTATTAGGTGTTATATTTTTTCTTTTCTATACTGAACTTTTCCATTTATATTGAGGACAATGCAATGTTTAAGTATGGGGGGAGGTTTAGTATGTTAAAAATTTTCAGTTATTTGTGATATTTTTTATTTTCGGGACTTATTATCTTTTATGTTTTTATTCGAAAACAAATTTGAAGAAATGTAAGTTTCAAGTGTTGCTATATTTATTAGGTGTTGGGGGTGTGCTTACTATGTTTATTAGGTGTTATATTCTTCCTTTTCTATACTGAACGTTTCCATTTACATTGAGGACAATGCAATGTTTAAGTATGGGGGGAGGTTTAGTATGTTAAAAATTTTCAGTTATTTGTGATATTTTTTATTTTTGGGTCTTTATTATCTTTTATGTTTTTATTCAAAAACAAATTTGAAGAAATGTAAGTTTCAAATGTTGCTATTAAGATTAATGGGAAGACCCTATCATACTTGAGAGGAGAATCTCTAGAGCTAATTCAAACCAACCTATTGCCCTTAGAGGAGATAGATTTCAAATTAAATTGTGCAATGAGTTGAGTCTTCCTATTTCATTTGAATTAATGTCTTACTAACCTTGTTTATTTGGAACAATTATTTTCTTTTCTCATTATCTCATTTGTGTGGAGAGATAAACTTATGCCGAGTGCCACCACAAAAATGATCATTTCAAGACATTTCTTTCATTTTGGTGAGAATTATTCTAAGGTATCTCCGAGACTTCTCTGAGTTAGAGGATATGTAGAGGAATGTAGCAAGGGTATGAGCTTTAATATGCTATGGAGTTTCAATGGGAATTAGGTTATGAAGATATAAGGTGTTATTGCTAATCAATTAAGGATTGCTCATTAGTTTTAAGTTTGCAACGCTAAGTATGTCATTATTCTGTATATTTACATTTTATTATTGGAAAAGAACTGTGTATAGCTTTTATAAATATAAAAAAAAGTGAAAATCAATAGAAAAAAAAAGTTGTGAAAAAGAGGAAAAGAAAAAATTCAAAAAGAAAATTAAGGATGTGAAGGGTGAAGTGGAATGTTATTATATCAACAATTAAAAATTTTGAGAGATGATATATTAATTGTCTTATCTTTTATCTACCGACTAAAGCATTTTTCAATATCTTAGAAAGGAAAGGAATATCTTAGATTACCCCTCTTTTGTTGGTAAGATGTGTGCTTCCTTTAAATGATTTAATTCTTCATTGAGAGTGGTGAATGTGTGAATTCCTTTTGCTTGCATATGACAAATGGTTCTTATGAAAAAGTGATTTCTTGTTCACATTTTAAGGTGAATCTATTCAGTTTAAGAGCAAGGAGAGGGTGTGTTGCAAAGTTAAGCTACTTCATTCTCTTAAAATTTTCATAGTAATAGATAATTCAAATGATCCTTTAATAGTTCTCTTTCTTTTCTCTCTCTTTATTTCTTTTTCTTTGAATTTTGTGAGTGTATCTACTAAAAACTCATTGAAGACACAACTACCTACAGGTTTAAAGGTTTGTTGTATTTGCTAAACTTAGTTGTGCTCTCTATGAAACTAGCTTAGTATAATTTTAATTAATTTTTTAAATTATCTTTATTACTTTTATGATTTTTATAATCTTATTTTAGTATTTTATTAGGAAACTAACTAAACTTAAGTACGATAGAGGCACCTACGGGAGTGGAGGAGGTGGAGGCAGCGGCGACAGCGGCCAACTTGGAGGAGGGAGTGGTTAAGGTAGCGGATATGGGTCCGGCTACGGAGCGGGTGGTGGAAACGGCGTAGGGTACGGGCGAGGTGGAGGTGGAGGCGGTGGTAGCGGGTATGGATCCGGCTCCGGATATGGTGACGGCAATGGCAGTGGTGGTGTAGGATGCGGAAGCAGAGGAGGAGGAGTTGTGGTGGTGGCGGCGGATCTGGCTATGGCTCAGGAAGTGGATATGGGTCCGAAAGCGGCTCAGGCTACGGAAGTGGTGGAGGCGGAGGAGGCGGTGGTGGTCACGGCGGTGGAAATGAATCTGGTTGTGGTTCGGGAAGTGGATCTGGATATGGATCCGGTGGTGGCAATAAAGCGTGTGGAAGCGGCGGCGGTGGTGGTGGCGGAAGTCGTGGCGGTGGCGGCGGAGAAGGAGGAAGCCCGTGAGTGGCAACTGTTCACCTTCTGACATTCACTAAAATAATCGCAAAACTGAGTATGACGTGTATATGACCTTTTGTGTATATATATAAACTCTTTGTACCTATTTATAAATAAAAGATGTAAATTTTTTGTGATACTTTTGGAAAATTAGATTTTATACGTATTTAAATTTAAGTTATATTTTAAAAAAATTAACAGCATATAAATCTATAATTATAGTATACTCTTTTACAATTTGTAACTTTAATTGGAAAACTTTAAATATTATGACTAAAGTATCAATGGAAATTTAAAAAAAGTAATAAACATGAAACATTACAGGAAAATTACGTATTTGTGATGACTATATTATTTTGGCCGTCACAAATAGTATCAATTGTGACTGCTTTTAAAGGTCATCGCAAAGAAACGTCATAAGAGACTTAAATAAGATGGACGAAATTTTTTACGACGGCTAAAATGTTTTGGCTGACACAAATGACTATTATTTGCGACAACGTTTAAAAGCCGTCGCAAATGGAATTGGCAATATAAAACCCGCATCTTCCCTTTCTTCCTACGTATGCCCGTCTCTCTGCGAAAACCTTACCCCGCCATCTCTCTGCACGTGCTCATCTCAGTGTAGAAACCTTCCCTCGCTGTCTCTTCACGCACGGCCCTGTCATCGCCCTCTCCATGCGTGCCCGGCTCGTTGCCCTATCCGCACACGTGCATCTCACCACCCTCTCGACGCACACCTGTTTCACTGCCCTATCTGCCCTCTTGTCTTGCCTCCCTGTTCGTGCACGTGTCCATCTCGCCACCTCTTTCGTTGTGGGAGCTTCTGTAGGTACAGATATGAAATTTTATTTTATTTTTGTAGGTTTTTATTTATTTGGTGATTTTTTTGTGGGTTTTTATTTTTTTGGTGATTTTTTTGTAGGTTTTTATATTTTTCGTGAATGTTTTGTTGGTTTTTAGTTTTTTCATGATTTTTTCTTAGATTTTTAGTTTTTTTGTTGATTTTTTTGTACATTTTTTGTTTTTTATATGCAAGCAATACCATATGTGCATCCAATACCATATGTTAAGTATAACTCAATCTTAAATATGCACACATACATATTTATTGAATGTTCTCGTTTGGTAATGATTTTGATATCCAATACAACTTGTCGGAGGGTGTTACAAACTAATCGTTGTAACAGTCAACTTTCCTTTATGAGATTTAATTGTATGTCATTAAGACTTGTATTTACCGTTGTAATTACTCATCTCCGACCGTTGGCCTTTCCTTTCATGGCTATAAATCAATCCTTGTAAATCAAGCAATTACAACATTGGCTCCCTCCAGCTAATTGAATATGGCTTGCAAGCCCTAGGAGACCTTGCTGAAAGAACACAATAACCCGTGTTTCAACTCCTCTTTTGATCTTCTGATTAAATAGCCCTCTCACACAAGGGCAAAAAGGGAACTTTCATACTATTTAAATATCAGATACTGTTTAACAGAAAATAATATCTTGGGTGTCACATTTTCACCCCTTAGGAAGTGTTTTGGTCCGCCAAAACTACATAAATTCCTTCTACTTGCCTATCTTCAAGTGGTGACGTAGCATGGAAAAGGTGAAGATATTTTCCTTGGGCTTCTTCCTCTAGCTTCCAAGTTGCCTCACGCATGGTGTGATTTCTCAACTGAATTTTAACATAAAGAATATCTCTTCTTCTTAAATTCTGTACCTTACGGTCCACAATTTTAATAGGGTATTCCTCATAGGTCATCACTTTTTGTGCTAGAACATCTTCAATGGTGGGTACATGCGTTAGATCTGAAACATACCAACATAGTATGGAAAGATGAAAAACTTTATGTATTGCTATGTATGATGTCGGCAAATCCAACTCATAAGTTACCAATCCCACTTAAGCTATAATTCTAAACGGTCCCACAAAATAGGGGTTGAGCTTTCCCTTTTTCCCAAACCAATTGATTCCCTTGGTTGGGGAAACCTTTAGGAAAACTTGATCTTCTACCTGGAATTTCAAGGGTCATCTATAGTTGTCAGCATAACTTTTCTATCAACTTTGTGCCATTCTCAAATATTCTTTAATTTTCTAAATCTTTTCCAATGTCTCCTTTTGGGTCCCAATAGTTGTTGCTCTCCCACCTCATCAGAATAAATTGGCGATCTACATTTCATAATTAGTAACATTACTCTGTTATTTTCCTAGGCCAACATATCATAATTAGTTAAGCTCCACCATTAAATGTTCATCTTTTAAAATCAAAAAAATAGATGAAAATGAGCTACTTATAACGTCAGCAATTAAGATCGAGTTTATTTCAAATATTGTGTGAGTACAGTTGTAGATTGCAAGCATCTACTTTATTTACTCTTACGAATTTGTACTAGAGAATATATATATGGAAATCATGGAGTGCAAGCTACGATACGTATTGAGTTAATTGCGTGAAGATATATTCAAGGCTGGTATCCACCACGACCGTATCCGTAGCCAGAGCCCGACCCAGACCCATATCCGGAGCCACCGTGGCCGCCGCCACCACCTCCTCCTCCTCCGCCGCCTCCGCCTCTAGCATACGCACCATTGCCAGCACCATATCCGGAGCCACTACCGGATCCATGGCCGGAGCCACTTCCGCCGTAAGATCCACCACCGCCTCCGCCACCACCTCCGCCTCCTCCACTGGCATACCCACCGCGTCCTCCACCGTGTCCATAGCCCGAGCCAGAGCCATAGCCGCTTCCGGATCCATGTCCTCCTCCACCTCCTCCACCGCCACCCCCTCCGCCTCCTCCTCCACTGGCGTA
>JAMKPZ010004980.1:0-10583 GCA_024699675.1 Amphibolis antarctica | reverse complement strand
TGCCAACAGCATGTGGGGAGGGCTAGTAGCATTCTTTTATTCAGTTTTCTTATCTTCTATTTTGTAATAGAGAAGAACAAAAAAAAAAGAGAGAAGAAGAAAAGTTAGTGGCTAGAATACTTCTTCAACAACAAAAAAAAAGAGAAAGGAAAAAGAAAAAAAAGAAAAAAAAAAAAAAACGAAAAAGAGAAAGGGAGGGATGAGAAAATCTTCAACGACCTTCCCTCTATTTATGGGAAAATGAGTTACCCGGATTCCGCGTGGTTTGAAGCGGCAACCGGTTCAAAAACTGGTTGCACAAAAATCAAGAAAGCTGAAACGATTCCTCACAACTTTTAAAAGGTATGGTCAAGGCACGGTAACCGAGAAAGTTGCACGGAAACCGAAAAAGACAAACGACAATCGAGAAAAGTACAGAAGCACACAAGGCCTTCGTCCGGTTACCGCCTCCTACTAGGCGGAAACCCCGTGAACAACCGGCTCGAAGGTAAAATCACAAAAGTACAACGTGACCATTCACTGCGTCCGTTGCAGCTTTTTCAATTGTCACCAGCCGGTTGCTGCCTCCTGCTAGGCGGCAACCGTGTGAACAACCGGCTCGAAGGTAAAATCACAAAAGTATGACATGACCATTCACTGCGTCTGTTGCAGCTTTTTCAATTATATCACTAGCCGGTTGCCGCCTCCTGCTAGGCGACAACCGCGTGAATAGCCGGCTCGAAAGTAAAATCGCAAAGGTACGACATGACCGCTGTGACAGTGGCAGCTTTTGAAAAAGTAATGTACCACATCCTCAGCCGGTTGCCGCCTCGTGGGAGGCGGCAACCACGTAACCAACTGGACGAAAAGTAATGTCACAAAAAGCATGATGTGACTATTCACAACAACTTTTAGAAAAGAAACACGTGAAGCCTTCACATCACATCCCGGTGGCCGGCTCCCACAAGGTGGTTGCCGCATGATCAGTCGTTCAAGATCGAAGACGTGGGGAGATACGGCCCAACCTTCGGGCACGACACACGAACACTTTCCACCTTGTTGCCCGGTCACCGGCACCCACAAGGTGGCTACCACGCAACCAACCGGCTAGCAATATGGCATCCCCTGGTCAAGTGACCGAGGGTGTAAGCCCGATTCTATTGTCTGACCTACAATAGATAATTCACGAAAGCGTGAAATCTCGCAGAACCTACCATCTACGCATGGAGGGTCATTCAACCCTAGGATGTCGGTTTCCTTCATCAAAAGTCATACAACCTCGCCGAGGGAGGGGCATTCTGTTGACCCCATGCTTCAAGGGGGGGTGGAGCCAGCTTGCCGCCGGCAAGCCGCTTCAATGAAGCGGCACCCGGACCCAAAAAACCCACATCTGGTAAAAAGTTAGGGGGGTGGAGCCGGCTTGCCGCCGACAAGTCACTTCAAGGAAGCGGCACCCGGACCCAAAAAACCAACATTTGGTAAAAAGTTAGGAGGATGGAACCAGCTTGCCGCCGACAAGCCGCTTCAAGGAAGCGGCACCCGGACCCCAAAAATCCACATTTGGTAAAAAATTAAGGGGGTGGAGCCGGCTTGCCGCCAGCAAGCCGCTTCAAGGAAGCGGCACCCGGACGCCAAAAACCCACATTTGGTAAAAAGTTAGGGGGGTGGAGCCGGCTTGCCGCCGACAAGTCACTTCAAGGAAGCGGCACCCGGACCCCAAAAACTGACATTTGGTAAAAAGTTAGGAGGATGGAGCCGGCTTGCCGCCGGCAAGCCGCTTCAAGGAAGCGGCACCCGGACCCCAAAAATCCACATTTGGTAAAAAATTAAGGGGGTGGAGCCAGCTTGCTGCCGGCAAGCCGCTTCAAGGAAGCGGCACCCGGACCCCAAAAACCCACATTTGGTAAAAAGTTAGGGGGTTGGAGCCGGCTTGCCGCTGGCAAGCCACTTCAAGGAAGCAGCACCCAGACCCCAAAAACCCACATTTGGTAACAAGTTAGGGGGATGGAGCCGGCTTGCCGTCAGCAAGCTGCTTCAAGGAAGCGGCTCTCGGACCCCAAAAATCCACATTTGGTAAAAAATTAGGGGGATGGAGCTGGCTTGCCGCTGGCAAGCCACTTCAAGGAAGCGGCACCCAAACCCCCAAAAACCCACATTTGGTAAAAAGTTACGGGGATAGAGCCGGCTTGCCGCCGGCAAGCTGCTTCAAGGAAGCGACACCTGAATCCCAAAATCCACATCTTCGTGTGAATGATCGGGGAAACAGCCAGCTTCCGCCTGCCACGTAGCGGCTGCCGGTTGGCTATGCAAGTAGGCAAGCCGAATCAATCAGGAAAATACGACAAGATTTAACCACGTAAATCTCGCAAATCCGCTAATAACGCGGACCACGTAATCAAGCCGGAATCACGCCGCCTTCCATCTTTGGGTGCCCCCAAAGAAGGAAGGCAACCCCTTATAAAAAGGGCAGCCCCCTACACCACTCAGTAGGCTGGAATTTTCGGAGAGAGGAGGCTGGAAGAAGGAGGAGAGAAGGGTTTTCAAAGGACGGGATTTCCTTGGAAGAAGGCTGACACCCCCGGGAGAAATGACCATCCATCGATTCCGAAGGAGGAAAGCAACTCGGGGCCCTGACGCCTTTTCGCCGTGCCGGAGCGAGGACTTCCGATCCCCGTTGACGACCCCCCTACAGGTAAGTCCTTCCACCCTCGCTGTTTTATGTGTGTTTTTTTACTACGTTTTGTCGAGCCCCGACCGCATAACGCCTTCCCTGTGCAAGGGGACGGCCGAGGGACGGACCCAGGTATCATTCCTTCAGAAACACGTCCGAAGGTACCGGGGGCCGCCCTCCTGGCCGGGTGAATCCACCCAGCCCAGTCAAGCTCGGTTCAGTCATGACCCCTCTGTCGGGTCTTTTTACCTAGAAACTCAAAAGTCTCCCAACAAACTTTACAAGTTTTTATCCGATCCCCACATGTCTTTCTCGGGGTCCCAGAAAGATTTCTAGGATGACGCCGCCGGCAAGGAAGCCAGCGGTGGCCGTTCGGGTGTACGAATACGTACAACCTGATGGTTTCCCTTTTTTTTCTGAGAAACGTAAGTCCCCAAAACCCCCCATGAGTACAAAGGGATGGGGAAGCAGCCGACTAGCCGCCGCCTCCCCAAAACCCCCATGGGTACAAAGGGATGGGGGAAGTAGCCGGCTAGCCGCTGGCAAGCCAGTTCAAGGAACCGGTCGCTGCTTCCCCAAAACCCCCATGGGTACAAAGGGATGGGGGAAGCAGCCGGCTAGCCGCCGCTTCCCCAAAACTCCCCATGGGTGCAAAAGGAAGGGGGAAACAGCCGGCAAGCCACCGGCTGGCCGGTTCAAGGAACCGGCCCCCATTTCCCCAAAATCCCCATGGGTGCATATGAAGGGGGGAAACAACCGGCAAGCCGCCGGCTGGCCTGTTCAAGGAACCGGCCCCCGTTTCCCCAAAATCCCCATGGGTACGTTTGGAAGGGGGAAACAGCCGGCAAGCCGCCGGCTGGCCGGTTCAAGGAACCAGCCCCCGTTTCCCCAAAATCCCCATGGGTACGTGTGGATGGGGGGAAACAGCCAGCAAGCCACCGGCTGGCCTGTTCAAGGAACCGGCCCCCATTTCCCCAAAGTCCCTGTGGGTACGTATGGAAGGGGGAAACAGCCTGCATGCCGCCGGCTGGCCGGTTCAAAGAACCGGCCCCCGTTTCCCCAAAATCCCCTTGGGTGCGCACGAAGGGGGGAAACAGTCGGCTGGCCGGTTCAAGGAACCGGCCCCCGTTTCCCAAAAATCCCCATGGCTGCACTAATTGGTTGGGAAAGCAGCCGACCAGCCGTCGGTCAACTGGTGCAAGTAGCTGGCAGTCGGCTCCCCAAAATCCCATCTTTTTCTCCCCTGTTCACCACCAGATCCAATATGGATCCCAGCTTTGTTCAATTCCCATTTGTTTACTTGATTCTCGTTTATTTTCATCAGAAGGAATACGGTTATCCCTCTAAATGCCTCAGGAAATTTTCCAAGGTGAGGCCGTACGTGGCTGGATTGACTATCATGTTTTCCGTTTTAGAGCCGGAGAGAGGCCAGGAATGCCTGTGCTGTCTGGGGGTGCCTAACACCTTCCCCAACAATACCCTAAGCCCCGTATCCATTTCTCTCATGTTACACGATTTTACGTGAATCCCGTGGTTTTATCGTTTCGATGGTGGAAGGACACTTTCCCATCCTATTTTCCTTGTTTTCTACCCTTAAATAAGGTGGCAACTCCGTTCAACGAGCCATCAACCGCACGTGGTGATGCGCTCACACAAACACCTTTCAATTCTCTATACCTCGGTCCATCTGCCGGCGGGGTCGGCGGAAACCCATGGGCTTCTGGGTGATAGCCGGATGAAAGAGAGGGTACATATATGTAGCACTTATTTAAGTGACTCTATCCATTCACATTACTTCTCCAAAATGTTCTAAATATTAAACATATTTAATCTACTAACTTAAATATTAGTGTGTATTTTATTTTTAAATAATTCGATTTTAATTAAAAAATATTTTGATTAAATATTAAAAACACTTAACCTGAATCGAACATTTGAGTGCTAATTAATTTAGCATTAACTTAAATAAAATTTCCAGTTATGTTCAAGTAATAAGTAAATAGATAATTAGCAAATATAATTAGGACTTTTAAATTACCATGAGATCATGTTTAAACATTAATTAAACATTCATCATCAATACATAATAGTCAACAATCTCTCCCTTTTTGATGATCACCGAATTATTTTGATGTTGTAATTATCTATTGTTTTCCTTTTCAATTTTCAATTAATTTGATGTTGCATTTTACCTTTTCACGTTCTTAAAACACCTAAAGTTAAGAATGTTAAGTGTAATTATCTATTGTTTTAAGTGTACTTATCTATTGTTTTAATTTTCAACTATGTCCCCATTGTTGTCATTATTCAACAAAGTATTGGGGTTAGAGAATAATTGTAAGCATTCAGTCAGATAAAATTAATAAATCTACCTTTAACTTAAAAGCTAAATAAGATAAAAACTTAGCATTACAATTCAATCACTTATACAAACAAACCTTCCAATCACTTAGCATTACAATTCAACAAAAAATCAAAAAAGTACAAGTTATCCTTGATTTCTCCTCCGATTTTGAACAGAACTGATTATAGTTTCTAAAATTTGTTGACCAATTTGTTCTTCTAATTGTGTAATATAGGCAACCTCTGCAGGAGATGACAAATCTTGTTCGGTCGAAGTATGTGCTTGTTCACTTGTTGATTGTTGCTGTATGTCTATAACTGGTGTATTAGAAATGAATTTGTTATATTCCGCCACTGTAAAAGATCTTGTCTTGAAGGATTTTCTTGGCCACTGGTTGACATCATATCCTGTGCCCAATATCAACTTGACAAGAGTGATTCCATAAAATATTTCGAATGTCTATGCTGTATGGAATCCAAAAATAGAGTGCACCAATTCAATTTTTTTTTCTGCATCACGACATATGTAGCAGATAAACAAATTCTCTCTATATGTTCAACATACCCTTTCTTCTGAAAAATCTGTGCTTATAGAATTTTTGCTACAAATTTGGCTTTGCCATTAAGTTCATCAAGATACTGCAATTTGCTATATGAATGAGGGGTTTTTGCTATCGAACTAATATTCCAATCTAGCAAGTTTAAAGATGTTCTAGCTAATTGTACACCCTCATTTGTCAATTTATGAGTATCATATATCAACTAAGGAGTGATTTCAAAAATAGTCTTATCTATGTTGTTAAATAATCTACCTTCCTTAATATGCAAGCTAGCATAAAATGCAGCTATTACTTCTCTGAATACATCTAACATACAGTTTGTTGATATAATATTTAGCAGACCTTGAAAGTGTAAGAGATCTTTAATCTCTTGTAAATCTTTGAAATTTACTGGTCTTTCATATAGTATCTCATAATTCAAAAATTTATTGTAATTGTCCAGACATTCCTGATTTCTAAAATATAGATTTTGTACTAACATACCTTCCTTAGGAAATGATTGAGAAGTGCTTGGCAAATCTTCAACATTCTCTGTGTGTGACTGATATACAACCAATCTCAAATTATCTTCATTCTGCACTTGTGAAGTCTTTTGTTGCTGATTTACATACTCCCCTTCAGCTTGCAAATCAAGAGATTCTTCTATGGATTGTTGATTTGAAATTATTGGAGGATTGTAATGCTCTTCCATTAAATCTGAAATGTGATGTTCTATAGCTTCCTCCACAATTTTTTCGTCAACTAACACATGCTCAAAAACTGGTTCTTGTATATATTGTAACTATAATATTTCTTCAACCTGTTCCTGTGCATTAGTCCGAACAGTTGCATCAATTTTATTTGCCTTCAAGCTTTGCAAATATTCACTCAATGTCTGAGAATCAGTGTATCAGAAACTTCTTCTTGTTCTTCCATAGAGACAGATAGTGCCCATTGTGATTTTAAGTTTCTAAAAATGTCTTCAATGCTATCCGTTTGATCTTTTGGAGAACTGTCTATCACTATAAAAACTATTTCACTAACAACTGTAAGTATACCATCTGATTCATCACTAATTCCAGTATACTTTTCACACTGTGGTGAAATATTCATTATCAGAGCATCTTCTTGCTTCCATTGACTCATTAATTGAATATAAATTCTTGGAAGTCTTTCTTTCCTATTGATATACATTTGCATTTCAGCAAAAGCTCGAAATCTATCATGCCTTTTATTTTTCAAAACATACTCAATAACATATTCCTTTTATTTATCAAACTGAATGATGATGTGTCTTTTAAAACATGCTTTACACATAAATCATGCATAGCAAAACTTGACAATTTTGCTAGAATTGAATCAACTATAAATAGAGATGACTTTGAAATAGTCACTTCTCTTTTCTCAAAATTATCAATCACTTTTTGAAAACATCTTAATTCGAAAGATGACAAATATGTTTTACCTATCCACAAACCTTCATTTTCACCGTCACTACTAGCAGCCTTAGAACTATTGCTTTAGCTATCTGAACTGACCACTTCAACTTGTTTCTATACAGTGGTGGCTTTAAACCAATCTTCAAACTATTCAACCCTACTTTTAGGGGTGAATCATTCTGAAGTTGATGGTTGTAGACATATGGGTTTAGTCTTCTTATGCTTTGGAGTAGGCTTTTTATGTCTCCTTTTAGCAGCTCTTGAAGACTCTCCTTTCGGAAACAACTTCAAAAACCTCGGGAGAGAAATCATACCTCGACTTCAATAGCTCTATCTCCTTGTCAACCTTATTGATTTTGACCTGTCATGTACATGAGAGTAGCAGTAGAACTTGAATGATCTTCTTCCCGTGTGCCATTGCTACGTTACTGTGAGTGAAGCTTCTTCTCCAAGTGACGCACCATGCAGTTGCTTAGGAAGACTAGGGCACAGTGCATTACAAATTTAAACCTTATATATGCTTAGAGATTGGGGGTTAAAGTTATCAAATTTTTATAATCAGATCTTACTATAAAGATATTTGCTATTCAATACTACCTTTAGTTCTTAACTGAAGTTGTCACATGTAATTCACGTGATGAGAGAATCAGCATTTTGTGTTAAAAGATCGGATGCTTGTATTAAAAGACCAGTGTTTTAACATTCACACGTGACTTTTTAAGTTAGGCGCGTGCATTCTAAAGTACACGTAGTGTGTCAATAGTAGTTAGGTGTTTTAAGAGTATCTCTCTAACACTATTATGTTTTGATAATGAATGCTTAATTAATGTTTAATCATAATGTGATGGTAATTTAATAGTCGTAATTATATTTTCTAATTATCTATGTACTTATTACTTGAACATAACTGGAAATATTATTTAAGTTAATGCTAAATTATTTAACACTATACCCATTCGATACAGGTGAAGTGTTTTTAATTATTTAATCAAAATTGATTTTAATTAAAATCGAATTAATTAAAAAAAATCACCCTAATATTTTAAGTTAGTAGATTAAATATGTTCAATATTTAGAACAGTTCGACTTCATATTGGAATGAGTATAGTTACTTAAATAAGTGTTAGATATGAATATAGTTCATCAAAAATCATGATAGAATGTCACGTGAAATTTTAAGTTCACACGTGATGAGAGAATCAACGTTTTGTGTTAAAAGACCGGATAATTGTATTAAAAGACTGCCATTTTAACATTCACATTTGACTTTTTAAGTAAGGCGCGTGCATTCTAAAGTACACGTAGTATGTCAATAGTAGGCGTTTTAAGGGTATCTCTCTGACACTATTATATTTTGATAATGAATGCTTAATTAATATTTAATCATAATGTGATGGTAATTTAAAAGTCGTAATTATCTAATTATCTACGTACTTATTACTTGAACATAACTGGAAATATTATTTAAGTTAATGCTAAATTAATTAGTACTCGAATGTTCGATTCAGGTTAAGTGTTTTTAATATTTAATCAAAATATTTTTAAATTAAAATCAAATTATTTTTAAAAAAATCAACCCTAATATTTAAGTTAGTAGACTAAATATGTTTAATATTTAGAACAGTTCAGCTTGATATTCAAATGAGTATAGTTACTTAAATAAGTGTTAGATATGAATATAGTTCATGAAATATCATGGCAGAATGTCACATGAAATTTTAAGTTGACACGTGATGAGAGAATCGGTGTTTTATGTTAAAAGACCCGACGATTGTATTAAAAGAATAGCATTTTAACATTAACACGTGACTTTCTAGGTTGGGCACGTAAAGTTAACGTCTTTACTTTACAGTTTCACGTAGAGTAAAATCTTCCTTTTCAAATCTCTTTTAAATATATGACATAAATCACTTATTTGAAAATCATAAATACCTCATTTTACTTAAATATATGACATAATATTTAATGAAAATCTCTTTTAAATCAATATTTAGCAATTGAAAATCAAAACCACTTAAGTATTTCCGTTGACGGTACTTCTACCTAATTGTAAGGTATATGCATGGAGCTACCATTTATAAATGGGTCCATAAACAATAGTTCCGTGCGTCACTTCTTTATTTTAACGGTACTTTCGCCTTATTTGAACATTGAAAAACTACTTGACAATTCTACAATGATAGCAGGGTTACTCTTAAAGCCTTATGTGAATTTGTGTGCACTAAACATAATTAAATGATAAAATAAGGTCTGTTATAGAACATTAAGAATAAATTATTAATCAAAACAGTAAAGATAATTAATTAAAGAACATTATCCCTAACAATCTCCACATTTTTTATGATTACAAAACTTAACATATATATTACAAAGATACCAACACAAGTCGTGGCCTGAAGGAATTTCAATATTTCAATGTATTACATCAGTTTACACTATTACATTAGTTTATTTGTAATGTAAGCTTCCTTGTGTCATACTCCTCTTTAGGCATCATTTTCTCTATTTTATTGACGAGTACCTGCATTAGGGCAAGTAGTTATGTAATAACCTAATTCCCCACACCCATGACACATCCTTCTCTTCTTTTAGGTGTCAATTTCATCAATAGAAGCTTTTAGCCATTGAAAATGGGTAGGTCTTCCTTTGGTTTTTCTTGATGTAAATAGATCATTCACCACAAAATCAGTTAGTAAATCAATTGTGGTGGGGTCATTTCCACTTTGATCATCTTGTGTACACTACATACTTAATTCAATGGTTCTCTTCAACAAATCATCAAAAGTTGATTTCACTAGTGCGTACTGTTCTGTTGAAGTGAAAGCAGTGTCCACTAATTTAAATGCACTAGATCGTAAGTCTCATCTCATGAGAGGAGTAAACCTGTGACAAATACAAAAAGATGTTTCATCAACATCCACTACAAGAAAATTAACTATTTGTGACGACCATATTATTTTGGTCATCACAAATATAATCATTTATAGCGACTTTTAAAGACTGTCGCAAAAAAAGTCATAAGAAACTTTAATAAGATGGAAGAAATTTTTGTGATGGTAAAAATATATTAGCCATCACAAATGACTATTATTTGTGACGGCTTTTAAAAGCCGTCGTAAATGTCTTTGGCAGGATGAAACCCGTGCCTTGCCTTTCTTCCCTCGCACAACCACCCTTTTCGCAAAAAATTTCCCCGCCATCTCGCCACCCTCTCCATGCGTTGCGCTGCCGTGTCGCTGCCCTCTCTGCATGTCGTGCTTGCCGCTCATCTCACCACCCTCTCCACACAACATCCTTCCGTCGTCTTGCCGCCAGGAGCTTCTTCTCCTCTCTCCAACCTCGCTTCTTTTCTTCACCGTAAGTACAGATCTAAGAGATGCTTTTCGTTTTTTGTAGGTTTTTAGTTTTTTGGTGATTTTTTTATAGGTTTTTAGGTTTTTCGTGATTTTTTTGTAAGTTTTTAGTTTTTTCATGATTTTTTCGAAGGGTTTTAGTTTTTTCCCATCGCCACCATTTTTTTTTTGTAGGTTTTTAGTTTTTTTCGTGTATTCTTTTCAGGGAATGATAATGTCGCTAGTGCTAACTTAGTAGTGGAGTCATTCTTCACCAAGG
>JAMKPZ010004979.1:0-18550 GCA_024699675.1 Amphibolis antarctica | reverse complement strand
CTTGATGACTTACACTTCAATATTAGAATGGAAGGAGAGGCTAGCCATGCTGATGGAGAAGGAGAAGGAAGTGCAAGTCCACACCATGCCATGACATTTTCTTCGGAGCATGATGCATATGAATTTTATAATGCATATGCAATGAAGAGTAGGCACCTGCTGATGAGAGAGAGTATTTTTAAATTTCACGTGCATGAGAGAGAGTATTTTTAAAATTTTCAATTTCAACCGTCGATCTCACGATCGACGGACGCCTACAGAAGTCACTTCTGTAGGCGCCTACAGAACTCGTGCCTATATATATATATATATATATATATACACACACACAAGTACGTGCCAAACTTGTGTATATTCACATGAGTTGGGGAAAGAATCAAACCACGGTCAGAGAATAATTAAACAAGATGAGAAATATATTTGCCGTAAACCGATGGATCTCATGGTTGCGAAATTCTTTCGATAGAGGTACTTGTGCTGACATGACGTGGCTACGTTGGAATAAAAATAGCCTCGTCACTCGACGGAGTTGTTATTTTGTTGTTTATCCAGTAACTTGATGGATTAATCGTATCATAGATGATGTTTCATTATTTTAATGATATATATACACACATCAATCGGAAAAAGAAAAAAATAATTTGCATTTCAAACATATACAAATTTAAAAAAAATATTTTTTAAAATAATTATAAATATTCTATATTTTAATATTTTAAATATAATTTTATATTTTTCATGTAATTATGATTTTAGTGATAATTGACATAAGTTAAGCAAGACGTACGAAGTCTGGAGAGTGTATTGTGAATCTATGATGAAATTTTCACTAATTGTAAACATTTTTTCAACCTAACAAGTGAGAAATGATGAAAAAAATCTATACTTCTATTAATGAAAAAATTTAAAATTTTTTCATATTTGTTGAGACCTACAAATACCTGAAAGTCTAAATTTTTTTTCAAAATTTTCATTATCTGAGTGTGCATGTCAAAAATATGAAAATCACTAGGAAATAAAAAAAAATTAAGATTGTTTGTGTATGTTGTAAAAATTTTAAAAAATTAATTTTAAAAAATTTATAAATATTTTATATTTTAACATTTCAAATATAATTTCATATTTTTTTGTAACCATGAATTTAGTTTAAGGAGGGGTGATGGAATATGACTTGGTTATTTGATTTTTGTAATTCAATTTATAACAGTTATTATTGTTATTTTAGTTTGCTCAGTTTGTCATGAAAGTGGTTGTTAACAAAGGTATATAAAAGAGTCTGTATTCTAAATGAGCCAATAATGAAAAATCATTCTCTTCTTCTCTTCCATGTTCCTTTTCGCCTTGTTGCCGTTGCTTAATTTCTACATAAATGAGAGCAACCTTGGATAGTGTGTGGAAAGGGTAAGGAGACCGATGTGCAACAATGAGAAGAAGCAACCGTCGAAAAGGGAAAGTAAAATGATGTATAGTAATAAACAGAGAGTATCAATACAACTACTAAAAAGGGGGAGGGGTGGAAGTACAGGGAGAGTAGCCAATCGATGAGGTGACAAGTAATGTGCCTCTTGTGAAAGCCCTAGAAAAGAAGGGAGTCGGGTTTACAATGGAGAAGGAGGAAGAGACTATTAAGGAATGAGTGAAGATACGTAGGAAAGCGGTCAATTGCGAA
Source organism: Amphibolis antarctica (assembly GCA_024699675.1). Lineage (NCBI taxonomy): Eukaryota > Viridiplantae > Streptophyta > Magnoliopsida > Alismatales > Cymodoceaceae > Amphibolis > Amphibolis antarctica. The sequence continues at coordinate 16,881 of JAMKPZ010004979.1, read as the reverse complement.
ATGAGGCGAGGTTAGCACAAAAATTTTATAAGATGTCAAATCAAAAAGTTGACAAATTAAGAAAATAGAGCGTTTTATATATTTTTGTATTTGAGAAGTTTTCAAAACTTTCTTCCTTTATTTTGCCATTTTTTATTTCTTCCTTTAAGCTAACGATATTGAAATGCTGATGGGTGTGGTACAGTACAAATTATTTTTTTATAAAAAAAAGGGAAAAAACCTTTAAAAACGAAAGTGATGCATTTGTTCACCTCAACGTCATTTTCTTAAAAAAAAAATTCAAATATCGCTCAACACATATCGATGCATATTTCACGGTTGGATGCAAAAAATATGCATGAAGAATACCAATGCATATTTCACCACCATTTCAAAAATACAGCTTCCCATTTTTCTAATTATTGTATGTTAGTAAAAAAATAACCATTATTCTTTCCATTTAACTTATATTGGTTTTTTGATAATTATTTTATTAAATTGTAAAATAATATTATCTAAAATATATAAATATTGATGTGATGAAATAATGAAAGAATTATATTGAAAAATAAAAGTATAATCATGAAAATAAAAGTGATTATAGGAATAAAAAAGAGCAGTTTGTGAATAAACCCTTAAATGATACAAACACCAGAAAATTAGAAAACTTTTCTAAACTTTTATCCTTCTAATTTTTCAAGTGATATAAATCTTCCAATTCTGTACTTTTTACCGCATAATACTTAAAAGTGAGACAAGCTTAAAGTTTTGTTTGTTTTTACATTTTTTACGGTATACTTTCATTTTTTATTATACACAGTCTACAATAATATTTATCAAATAACTTTAACATTTTACACTAAGATCTCATTTATTTTCTCAACTTCAACTTTAATTCTAACTCTACGTAAATTTCTATATATCATCGTCATTACACAAACTCTCGTATACACATTTTATCTCATAGTTTACTATACAAATTATCTTCAATTTTAACTTTTTACCGTTATTAAACTTAAAATTAAAATTAACGTTAAGTAAATAAATAAATTATAAAAAATTATATTAAAATACTTATATTATAAATTTTAACTTATCTGATAGATACGTAAACCAACGTACCTTAAGAAAGATATCGAAATAAAATTTCGAAAAGTCGTGCCCCAAGTGACGCCAAGCTTCGCCCGTTCCCGATCTGGTACGTGTAACCGATCCGACACGTAACATTTTGCAATTAAATGATTGCTATCGGCGATGATACGGTGGTATTAAATATTCAAATCAAGCAAGCCAGAGGCCCGTCACTCTCCGTCACCCCGTCGGCGTTTGCCGTGACAAATTTGGGGACGCGAACCCGTGGTTCGCCGATCGGGTGACGACGGTGGGACGGCAAACAGGGTGGGCGAGCCGGTGGCAGGGGATATTCCAAACAGGGTGGGTGGGCGAACCCAGCCCACGCCTTGGAATATTCCAATTTTCGTCCCACGCCACATTCGCTTGCGTGTCTTCTGCTTTTACGGAGACGAGGGACGTTTTTTATTCCGATGTCGGTCTAGTGGCAGGGGAGCGCTTTTTTTAATTCCGCGAAGTATTTTTATCAATTAAAATCGTGTGGTACGAGGCGGTTTCGTTGATAACAAAAAAAAAAAGATATCGTAATGATTGAAATACCTTTTATTAAATTTATCATCACAAATTATACTTCGTTGGTTTTAGATTTTATTTGAGAAAACTTATAAGTCATGTGAGTACGTGAATACGAATTTTACTTTTTTTTTTAGATTCATATTATTCTTGTAGTGAGAAATTTTTTTATATATATTTTTTCTAATAATTACAGAGTTTTTTTTTACTTTCGTTATATCATTTATTAAAATATATATTTTACATTATAAAAATTTATATAAACCTTATTTTCAAACAATGTTAAAGTTGAAGTTAAAGTTGAAAATAATTGAAAATAATTTTACAAATAATGTTAAAGTTGTATAGTAAATTATGAGATAAAAATTTATGTATAAAAATTTGTATAACGATGATAACACATTAAAATTTATAAAAAATTGAAGTTAAAATTGAATTTAAGAAAACAAACATCATTACTATTATAAACATTTCAAAATATATAAATTTCTATTATTTTAATTATTACGTAATTTTAACTCTATTTATTTTACTAATTTTAATTTCAACTCTATCTATTTTCCAAAACTAACAATTAACTCTCCACGAATAAGACTAGCTAATAGGTGCACTCAGTGAACTTTTTTCAACTTCGGGAATTAAATAAAGTTAAAGTTAAAGTTAATTTTATAAATAAAGTTAAAATAGTATAATAATTATATAATAATTTAAATAATAAAATTTATATATTAAAATTTATACAATAATAATATTATTATATTAGAATGATATTTATACTTTTAAAATTAATAAAAAATTTAATTATTATTTTATATAATTTTACATTAACTCTAAAAATACAAATACACCGAAATCAAAATGGAGCCATAAAGAGTGCAGGGCATATAAGAGGAGCCCACCGAGGAGAGGAGAGGAGAGGAGAGGTGAGGTGAGGTGGGGTGAGAAGAGAGAAGAGAAGAGAAGGAAGCGGAGGAGAGCATATGCCCAGTTGGGGAGGAGGCATTTGCTGGAATATCCCCTCCCTGCAGCTGCTTTCTTCTTCGATTGCCCCTTCGCTTCTTCTTCTCCTCTCAAACCACAAGCAATCATGTTTTCCACCTCTTCTCCTTCAATCAATCTTCCTTGCTCTCCTCTCTCTCCCACCTCTTCTTCTTCTTCTTCTTCTTCTCGGTCCTCCTTACCTCTTCTTCTCCACCGCAAGACATACCCACCCCTTCTCTTCTCCCTTTACCCCAGCCACCACCGCCGGCACAGGAAGAAGGGGACGCCCCAGATTATTCCTCCTCCTCTCTGCCATACCAACCACATGGCCACCCTCCAGAATGGTGACATGGAGCAGCAGCAGCTTGAGGCTCCACTCCTCCACCCGAACGCCCCTTCCTCCTCCTCATCCTCCATGCCTTCTTCCGCCAACACTCGCCGCATTGCTCTCTTCGTCGAGCCTTCCCCCTTCGCGTATGATTCCATGCCTTCCACCATTGATTGCTTTTTGCCCATGTTTGATTTCTGTCGACGTGCCTTATCCCCCAGTCTTCCTCAATTTTTTCCCAATTCTTGATGCTCCCCCCTTGCAGGTATGTTTCTGGCTACAAAAATCGTTTCCAGAATTTCATCAAGTACCTCAGGGAAATGGGTGATGAGGTGTGCTTCACTTTTTTTTGCTCTTCTTCTTCTTCTTCTTCTTCATTCTGCAATAAAACATGGTCCTAACCAGTTTGCCACATCTTTGGTGCTCCCAGGTCATAGTTGTCACAACCCACGAGGGAGTGCCACAAGAATTTCATGGTGCTAAACTGATTGGTTCTTGGAGGTATATAATTTCAACTAGCATATCTTTTCCCCCCTTCATATGCGTGTTCCTCAACCAGCTAATGTATACTAACTTCGCATCTGGCATGTAATATTGGGATTTGAGAAATTCAAACCATGTATGGATTCATACCCAAATTTTCACAAGCATAGGCATCCTACCGGTTATGGTTATAAATACTAGTAAATTGCATGTGGAAAGAATTTGATTTTTAGGCAATATCTTCAAAAACAGTAGGCTTTTTTCGATTGGAGGAAGATTGGGATTCATTTTAAGTTATTGGAATTTTTGGTATTTTACAAAAAAAAATGCTTGTTGCATGAAGGGCATTGACATAATATAGCTGATAGTATAATGTAATTGCGAATTATATGATATGTAATTTTAAAAGTAAAGCATAAGATGAAGGGTTGTTAAACTTTGAAGAATGTGGGACAATTGTAGGTTAGGTGATAAAGGGATGGATTTGAGAGATGGATATGGAAGATGATAAAATAGTATGTATTTGTTATTCGACAACGAAAATTTCTAGCTTGGTAATTGAGGTATTGTTGATGACTACTTGCAAGTAGGTTCAAATCCTTCTTTGAACAAATGCAAAAATATTTAGAATTTTAGTTACATTGAAGGGAAATGATGGCATGCCACAAAAAGCATTTTTCAGCTGATGGTGTGGGTGGGTTATTGGCTTAATAATATAGATGGATGTCTAGATTATTCATTATTATCTTATTCTGAAAAAAGTGACGCATGATGTTCGGTTTGTCTGAGCTTCAGACAACTGATTTTCTAAAGACATTACACATTCCATATTAACATGCTATTATCAGAAATTTTTATAATAATGATGTATCCAGTATCCAATACATATTGGCTATATTGTCACCTTGTTGTGAACCTTGTACATTTGCAATTTATAAGACATGATTGTGATCATATTTACATTTGAATTTTATCCAAATCTGATTTCTTTGATGTCCTTTTAATATCCAGGCTTGAAAATGGATATGTGGGAAATCCAAAATTCGATTCAAATCTAAATCCAAAAATTATCCATGTCCAAAACTTGACAAGCCTTAATTAGATTTTGAAATTCATATCTCAAGATATTCATAATAAATTTGGATAAATCCTTCAATTGAAATTCAATCTGAATTCATTTACTTATCTAATCAATTTGGATAAATCCTTCTTTGACATGATTGATATTTGTTATTTTATTTATAAATTGATTTTTTATCATTGTAATTTATGCATATTTACATTTTTACATTCCGAAATAATCATATTCAAATTCAAGCGTCTTGATTTAGATATTTTGATTAATCTTTTATTGGATAAAATGTAAGATATCAATGTGAAAAACTCATAATCAGAATTGGATTTTTTAATACAGATATCTAGATTGAGTTTTCTCATATTCAGATATTATTTAGTTAGGAATTATGAGAAAAAAATTAAATCTATTTAATTTAATCAATGATTTGACTATAAATAAGAATACACAAAAAAAGGATTCATGTGACTGATACTATGTAGTAAGATTATAACTCAGATTGTTATTGTTATTGGGTGAAACCATTGGATATGTATCTAGATATTTAATTATTTATCTAAATATTGATTGGATGGATTTAAATTATCCAAATATTAAATAAATACTAATTCAGATACTTACCTATCCAATTTTAAATCACTCTGTTTACACCCTTATCAATATCCATGTTTGGCACCTAATGTATCTTATATTTGGAAATCATAAATAAATATGAACATTGCAAAAAAATGTTTGACCTGTTACTTCCACTCCACATCATCTCTCTCTCTCTATCTTTCTTATTAACACTAGGTATGTGATAATACTTGGGATATAAATTACAAAATGAGTTTGTTTCACATAAGAGTGGTAGTTGCAAAAACTGAGAATAAAATGAGAAAAAACCATCTTAGACGAGTTGATCGTATCCAAAAAAGGTGTATAGATGTACCCATAAAGAAGGAGAATTCATAAATTTGGGTGAAATTAAAAGAAGGAAGAATGAACAAATGTGATTGGAAGTAGCAAAAAGGAATTCAAATTAGATAATCCAATCGAGAATTTAGTGATAGTAGGAGTAAAAGAGAACAAGGTTTCATGTTGATGATTGAGTGTTATTGTTGTAAATTTTAATATATCTTCCTTCACTGGGCTTTTTTGGAATCCATAATGTTAATCATGTCTTTTTTCTTAACTAAATGATATCCATACCTCCTTCCAGCTTCCCATGCCCATTGTACAAGAAAGTGCCTCTTTCACTAGCACTAAGTCCCAGAATCATTTCAGAAGTGGCAAAATTCAAGCCAGACATAATACATGCATCTTCTCCTGGAATTATGGTAAGTAATGCACAATTACTTCTACTTCTGTGCATCAATTTTTTCTATCAGGCTTGATTATGTTTGTTGTTTCTTGTAATAGGTTTTTGGTGCCCTAGTTATTGCCAAAATCTTATCTGTCCCTTTGGTCATGTCATATCACACACATGTACCAATGTGAGTTACCTCTTGTGAATTTCTATTATCTTTTAATTTTTGTAAGTCAGTATTTCAACACCATATTACAAACAAGTAATGTAACAAATAGGCTAAATTTCTCAATCATTTTGGTTCATCATAATATCCTTCAATCAGTGATATGGTGGGTCAATATTTTCTTAGTTAAAATATTCAAAAAATTACTAGCATCTGCCTAAACCCATCTGATTGCTGATCTTTCACAATACTGCCATATCAATAACAATTTCTCTATTTTTTTGCCTTTCTTAATCTTGCTATCATATGAAAATCTTTAGATTTCTCTAACTCATGATTTACATTAATACCAAAATCTCATCATCCATCACTTCACCCTCTGCTAAAATTAATTCCACTGTATAATTTCAAATTTGATGTTGTTAAGGTGTCTTCTCTCCTTGAGAGAGTTTGGAAGCAAGTCAAGCAACAAATGAAAAGAATTCTCCTAATTATTGAGGTTCAGTAATAAATATCTTACTAAAATATGCGTTGAAAAAAAGACAAAAGTCTGAGATGTTCCTTTTCAAGGAGTCTTGGTAAAGTAACCCACCCTTGCAATAAACACTTTTGACAGATATATCCCCAGATACACCTTCAGTTGGTTGGTGAAACCCATGTGGCTTATTATAAGTAAGATTATTCTGACATTCAAATTTTTTGATAATTCATATTGTATTATATGGATATGCTCTGAGTTGTCATTCTGTCTCTAGAGTTCCTTCACAGGGCTGCTGATCTTACGCTAGTACCTTCAACTGCTATTGCCAAAGACCTCCAGGATGCTCGGGTGGCAGCTGGTTCTTGACTTTCGAATGCTTCAGTTATTTATAGCTTGATGTTATTTACTATTTCCCTAAGTCTGCATTGTTCTTCGTTTCAGCTAACAAAATACGCCTTTGGAGCAAGGGGGTCGATTCTGAGAGCTTCCATCCTTGCTACCGCAGTCAAGAAATGCGAGCAAGGTTAAGGTATGTATGTAGCCAGGCATGTACTTAATTGCCTATTGTGTTTAATCTTTGATGCCAGATTTTATGTGGGGGCATCCTTTTAATTTCTGACTTCAGTGGTGGCGAGCCTGAAAAACCACTTATAGTCCATGTTGGGCGACTTGGCGCTGAGAAAAGTTTGGATTTCCTCAAAAGGTAAGTTCTTAAATTTTTTTATTCTCGTCCAAGTGCTCTTAACATGGGTACTCGGTTGTTTCAATACTACATCTGATATTTTTTGTTTTATGAACCTGCAATTTATAAAATTTTCAGCTTCTTGTATGTGTGCTTCCCTTGTATTGGCTTCCAAAGATAGATTTATGTGCTTTTTAAAATTAGAATCTTTTAATTATTGATGTGTTTAAACCCCATGAGGATGATCTGGTCCTCTATGCATCATCTCAGCAAGTGCAATCTTAATGCCTGATAAAATTAGCTGCCTATCTCATAAAACACGGAATTTTTATCCGAACGACTTCGTAACATGGTTAAATTTCATCTTTTATTTCCTTGCAGTGTCATGGATCGTATTCCAGATGCTCGCATTGCCTTTGTAGGAGATGGGCCATACAGGTGAGCAAACTTTACACCTGTTTGTTGCAGACAACTATTGCACCTGTGTAACAGGGTGGCAATGATAATTGAAAGGTCGGTTGGGTTTTTGGCAGGGAGGAGCTGGAGAAGTTGTTTGTCGGGATGCCTGCGGTGTTTACCGGGATGCTTCATGGGGAGGAGCTGTCGCAGGCATATGCAAGTGGCGACATTTTTGCGATGCCCTCGGAGTCAGAGACCCTCGGGCTTGTTGTTCTAGAGGCCATGTCTTCGGGGCTAGCCGTTGTAGCAGCCAGAGCTGGGGGGATACCAGAGATAATTCCAGAAGAGCAGGAGGGAAAGACTGGGTTCATGTTTACTCCGGGGGACCTTGACGACTGTGTCAGCAAAATAGAGTGCCTGTTGAGGGACGGACAGCTGAGGGAGGTGATGGGTAGGGCTGCCAGGGAGGAGATGGAGAAGTACGATTGGCGAGCCGCAACCAGAAAGATACGTGATGAGCATTACAATGCTGCCATCTGGTTCTGGAGGAAGAAGAGGGCTCAGCTGCTTGGACCAATTCAGAGGTTTTTCAGAATGATATGCAAGTCACCGGAGGTGAAATACAGTTTGTAGGGAACAGTTTGATTGAAGTGTCTGCCTCCGTCTTCTTCTTCTTCTTTTACTGTGGAATGCTTGTCGTAGCTTGTAGTTTGTAAGCAACAGGCAACAGGGGTGTGATTGCTTAGCTTATCCAGTTACGTGTAGATCTGTAGATTGAAATTCTTGTAGGATTTTACGGATAGATGATGTTGGACGGTCACCTCTCCTTTGTTTCCATGATTCTTGTAATATTGATTGGCCATCATGCAAATAACATGTTTTGCAAGGCATGTTGTTGTTCTCCTCCTTTTTGCCTTCCATCTTTCTTCCGCCTACATCTCAATCTCGTATAAGTAGAGTTTTAGCTCATTTTGGAAGTTAAATAGAATTAAAATTGAAGTTAATTTTATAAATGAAGTTAAGATTATATAATAATTAATATTATAAAAATTTATATATTGAAATTTGTAAAGTAATAATAATGTTAGAAATTTGCATAATATTTAAATTAAACCAAAGGAGACTTTCATTTTTCTAAACATTTTTCTAGTTAACTTACAACAGGTTACCTCATTCGTACGGTAGGAATGCTGTAACCGCCAAAAATTACATTTGTTTCGATTTTAGAAAGTAACTTTTAATTTTTAAAATAATATTATAATTTTACCATAAATAAAGTCAGAAAAAAATACACTCTTCTTGGAACAACGTAAAAGAAAAGTACGATTCAAAAGTTAGAATGTAGAAGAGAAGTGTGTTTGTTTTTATCTTGGAATTAATTTTAACAATTATAAAAAATTAAAATTAAAAATAATTTTATAAATAATATTAAATAATATAATAAATTATAAAATAAAAAATTATATATAAAAATTTATATAATAACACTACGTTTGAAAAAAAAAATTCAAACTCTAACTTTTAGTTTTTCACGCATTATTATCATATAAATTTTAATATATATATGATTTTAACTCTGTTTATTTTACTATTTTTAATTTTAATTTCATCAGATTCTTAAAGTTGATTAAAACTTTCTGCAAAAGTACTCAATGATATATAAAATTTTTTGAACAGTTAAAAAATAATTTAATAACAAAGTATTCTATTTTTAAATACGGTAAAAAATTAAAACTGAACTTTGTTATCAAATTAAGCTAAATTTTTTAATAAATTATAAGAAAAAAATTATACATAAAAATTTATATAATATACAATAATAACGATACATTTTACGTAGATTAAAACTAAAATTAAAAGATATTATTTATCAAACAACCCTTAAAACATTCAATTCCCAAAGGGATGCCCTAATTGGGAAGGACGGAGCGGGCGAATTCTGGATCCATGACGACACCATCCATGAGGTGTACGATGATCTCCCCCCTCCTCAGGTCCACCTGCCGGGCCTCGACGTCGTTCACCACCAGACTCGTCCTTCTTCCCCCGTCCGATCGGCTCCTCCACACGCGCAGCGCGTATCCCGAAACGGAATCTACGGCGACGACCTCTTCCTTGGCCAACGACCCCACCCGTCCCGACGGCAGGTGCCTCGGCACCGCAGCGAACCCCATCAGCCGCGAAAGAACCGCGGAGGCGTCGCTGCCGTTCACTCCCAACGCGTCCTCCAAGACTTCCTCCGAAGGGACGAACACGGTGAAGGCGAGGTCGTCGGGCAGCATGGAGACCATCGCCTCGCCGAGGGCACCCAGCCGGGCCGGCGATTCCTCGGCGGAGGACCCGATGGACGCTGCTTGGTTTGGCTGAGGGAGGTGGGAGTAGAGGGCGAGGAGGAGGAAGAAGCAGCAGAGGGCCAGGACGGACGCAAACAAAATCGGCCTGCTTCCGAATCTGCATTTCCTCGCCATCCTAAGCCCGCTCGAGATCGACGCCAGGGGAAGATCTGACTGTAGAACATACAGTTCTACACGACGACGGAGCAAGAGCAGAGGAGAAAAGCGTATGCCGCCGTGGCCTGGCCCCAGGCTTCTGCAGCATACCGGGTGTGATTACGGGCAATTTTTTTTTAAATTTTTAATAATATTATTATTATATACTTTTTAACATATAAATTTTTTATTATTTAAATTATTATATAATTTTAATTTTATTTACAAAATTAATTTTAATTTTAATTTTAACTCTTTTTAACTATTGAAATTGAAAAAAAGTACTCTTGAATGCACTTACCATCTTCTCCTCGACCAGAAAATGCTGCTTTCTCTTCTCTTCAGAATTTTTGTATATTATTATTATTATATAAATTTTTATCTCATAATTTATTATACTATCTTAATTATTTGATTGATTTATTATACACCACCATAATTACAATAAATACAGTTGAATTTTAACTTCTAAAATTATTCTTAATATTATTATTACTATATAAATTTTAGTGTATAAATTTTTATCATCTAAATTGCTATACAATTTTAATTTTATTCATAAAATTAACTTCAATTTCAACTATTTTCAATTTCGAAGTTAAAAAAAATTACTTATAAATATACCTTACGTTAAAACTTATTGCACACAACTCAAAACAACCATTATACTTGTAAACTCTTACGTTGGAGGAAGAGCATTGTTTAGTAATTAAAATTGCATATTTTGAGGGTTTTATTTGGATTAAAAGATAAAATATTTGAGGTAATTATGTGGTATTATAATTAAAATTATGTTTAGAGAAAATTAATTAATTATGGTTATTTAAGTTATTTTTGAATTGGAAAAACATATTCAAAAGGGCTGTGGTGGAAGAGAATTATTAGGGATAATGTGTTTAATCATTGTCTTAATTGTTTTGATGATGATTTATAATTGAATATCTTGTTAAATAGAATTTAAAACTCTATGTTAATTTAATAGGCTAAACACAAGTAAATTATATTTTATATTCTTGTGATTTATGTTATGTGCACAATTGAAATACACATGTTGAAATTTAGATGAAGGCTCGCCCAACGAACCTTCATTGACCCAACATCCATGCCAGCAAGTCCATTTTACTTAAACTCTTGTTGGTTGAGAAAAGTAGGTGTGAAGAAAAGACGTGATATTCTTAGAGAAGTTGTGCAAGAAGTGGGTTACGTGGCTGAAGTATATGTAGTTACAGAGCAATTGTTGATGAAAATGTGATTTATGGTCTTTAAATAAATGGGTTCATTGTGCGGAAAGACCCTCCCTCTCTTGCCCTCTTTTCATCTGTCTGTTCCACTTCGATTCTCTTAACCTTTCCACGCATTCATTGCATCCAAGAAAGGATTGACGACCCTTTCTACTTCAACCCATTCCTTAATCTCTTTGTAAATTGTCCTCCTTACTCGAGTGTGTTTCTGAAGGAAGAAGTGAAGGAGTCCAATTTCTGCTGAATTTTACTACACCCTGACAAAGTACTGCAGCAATCAAGTTTTCATATTGACAACATGAAAAGCTAGAGGGAAAAGGTGAATTCACTCCTTAACCTAAGCAAGAATTGAAAGGGAAAGTGTATTTACAGAAGTTTAAGTGTTCAAATTCCTTATTTTCTTTTTATCTTTCTATGTAATATCTACTTTCATGTTATCTTGTATGTCAAACATATTTTAATCATGAAATATGTATTTCTATTTGCATATGTTTCTATTTAGGTGTTTGTATAAGTGTTTAAATTAGTATGCATAAGTTTAGTGTTTAGTCATGGTAGGATTACTAAGAAAAACGAAATTAAATTTAGTTAAATCACTTGTTAGAAGTTAAATTGATCAAATTGTACTTTTAAGTTTTAGATTAAACAGACATTTGGCAAAAATTGAATGAAAAAGTGTTGAAAGATGAAATCTAAGTTAATGTAAAAATTAAACCAATCTCTATGGAATCAACCTGTATTTGTCAAGTATTGCTTTATACACACTTGAAAGAAAAAAAAGAGAATTGAATGAAACAAAAAAAAATAAAAAATCATAATACAAATAGTCAATTCCATTAACAAACAAGCATTAATAAAGTCTATTGTTATTTCATCCTATATTTTTTCTAATACCGATAAAGGCTGTAATAGTCCTGCAGGGGACAAGTTCTCCACATTGGATTGTTGGCAGACTTGGCATTCTTTAATGTACTGTTTTAGATCTCGTTTCGTTCCCTTCCAAATAATAAGTTTCTCAAGCGATGGTACAAACGTAGAAAGCCTGTGTGTCCTGCAGCGGCGAAATTGTGGCATTCTAACATAATCTGAAATTTTAATAGGGATTGGTTGGCTATGACCATACGTCCCTTGCAGAAAATAAGGCCTTCTCTGCAAGTGTACTTAGCGGGGTCCCCTTCTCTCCATTCAGACTGCAGCTTCTGCAGTTCGGCTCCATGGAGTAGCTCTCACGAATTTACCCGACCCAATTAGGCTGCAGTAATGAAATGGCTGCCACCTGCGCTTCCACCACCTCTTGTCTTGATAATGCATCCGCTACCACATTGGATTTTCCAGTCTGTAACTCAATTTTAAAATCTAGGCCAAGAAGTTTGCACAACCATTTCTGTTGGATGGGTTCATTGATCTTTTGTTCTAATAAATATTTCAAACTTCTTTGATCAGTTTTAACGATGAACCTCTTCCGCGGAGCCGACCGGTGTTTCAGGCGACGCAGGCTGTTGCAGGGCCGGAGACGGGTCCGTGCGAACTCCAGTTTTCACCGATACGGCAAGGGCTTCGACGACCCGGAAAAGATGACGACCGTGCACCCTTGATTAGCCGTGAGGAGGCCAGCTGGAGCGGCGGCAGGGCAACGGCCGGACGTTGCAGACGGCAGGGGTCGCGTGGAAGACGACGCGTGCCACGTGCGTGGGCAGATCCGGGCGAGTGAGCAAGGCGTGCGAACGACTCGAGCCTGGGTGCGGGCGGATCCGGGTGCGCGGCGGTCTGGGCGCCGTTGGGGTGCGCAATCGAGCTGGGATCGCCCGGATGGTGCACCTGGACGCCGGTGAGGTGAGCCTGCACGCGGCTCGAACCTGGATCTTGCGATCAGGCGAGCCTGGACGCGATTGGGCGCATTGCAGGTTGAATTAGTCAAATAGATGCAGTCAATTAAGTTCAGTTGATCTGTCAATTAAATTTTACTTGATTTAATTAGAGATTTTAGAAAATTTAAATTAAGTGATTTAATTTAAATGATCTCACAATTAATTACGTATTTGATTTAAATAATTAACTAGTAAAGCGATATCAAGGATTTTAAGGGCATTGGTCCCACTACTTGTTAAGATGATATAGACTTGTCAATGGGCCGAGGCATGGCCCAACATGGCACGAAAATTTTTCGTGTCGTAGTTTGTGCCTGACCGGATCCCTAGGTCGTTTGTGTTGTATCGGTATGGCACGAATTCTAGCACGAAATAGGCACGACCCAGCCCAACACAAGAATACCAGGTGGGTCATGGAATCGTAGGAGAGGGGAGCCAGGGAGGGCCAGAGGGGAACATCCATCATCGGGTTGCAGGAAGGGGGGGGGACTCGGTTGCCAGGTCGTGCGGTCGATGAGGTGAACGGTCGCGTGTGCGAGAGGGAGGGGGCTGAATGGGTCGTGTGGTCGGCGGGGGGATGGGCCGTCGGGTCATGTGACCGGCAGGGTGAACGGTCGCATGCGCCGGTGCGCCGAGAGGGCTCAACAGGTCGTGTCGTCGACGGGGGGGATAGGCCGCTAGGTTGTGCGACTGGCGGGGTGAACAGTTGTGTGCGTGGGAGGAGGCAGAACGGGTTGTGTGGCCGGTGGGGGGACTGGTTTCCGGGATGAACGGTCGCGTGCGTTGGTACGTGGGAGGGGGCTGAACGAGTTGTGTTGTTGGTGGAGGGGATGGGCTGTCGGGTCACTGGGTCGGCCACCAGGTTGTGTGGCTGGCGAGGTGAACAGTCGTGTACGCGAGAGGAGGCAGAACTTGTCATGTGGCTGGTGGGGGGACTCGCCGCTAGGTCATTGGGCAGACAGCCGAGGTGAACGGTCGCGTGCGTTGGTGCGTAGGAGGGAGCTGAATGGGTCGTGTCGTCGGTGGGGGTGATGGGCCATTGGGTCACTGGGTCAGCCGTTGAGTTGTGCAGCCGGTGGGGTGAACGGTGGTGTACGCGAGAGGAGGCAGAACAGGTCATGTGGCTAGCGAGGGGACTGGTCGTCGGGTCATTGGGTCGGTAGCCGGAGTGAACGGTTGCGTGCGCCGGTGTACAGGAGGGGGCTGAATGGGTTGTGTGGCTGGCGAGGGGACGGGTCACCGGGGTGAACGGTCACATGTGCGGGTAGGTGGGACGAGTTGATGGGGAACCGTGCCTGGGTCGGCTGTCGGGTCACGGCTTGCAAGGTGCAACATAGCAATAGTTGGCATGCTTCCGCCCAACGGGAGGCCCAATTCCGTGCAACGGGTGGCCAGCTACCAGGTGAAACAGTCAGCTGCCACCTCAACGGCTCAACCAACTTTTCTTTATAAATTGAGGGAGTTGGATTTTATTTTTCACCCAACTCACTCCTCATCTCCTTCACTCCAAATTCTCCAAACTCTATTCTCAATTCCTCAAATTTTTTCACTCAAGTCACAAACAATGGTGTACTACCAAAGCCAAAGTTCTGAAGGCTACGGATATCCTCAAGAAAACTTTCTTGAAGCCGAAGTAACACCATCAATGGAGACTACTGGAGCTTCAACTTCAACTGTGCCGTCGAAGAAGTCTCAGAAGAGAGCTTCCATCTGGTCAAAGTACACAATCATAATGAAAGCTATGGCGAACGGCATAGAAGAGGAACAAGCCTTCTGCAACATTTGTAACGTTGACTTCTCTTGCAAAACGTCTAGCGATACAAGTCATTTAACTAAACATATTAGTACATGTGAAAATAGGAATAAGGATAAAATAATTCAAACCCAACTTTCTTTTATTTCTGAGGGTAGTGTTAGTCCATGAACTTATGATTCTGAAAAGGCTAAGGACTTGCATGCTAGATTTATTTGTTTAGAAAATTTACCAATAAGTTTTGGAGGAAATAAACATTTTGATAATTATATTAGTAAAGCATATTGTTCACAATATAAACGTGTATCTAAAAATACTATTAGGTCAGATATTATGATTTCATTTAATAAACTTAGATTAGAACTTATTAATGTTATGAGTACAATAATGACATGTATAGCATACACTTTAGATATTTGGTTGAGTAGAATTAAGGATGGGTACATAGCTGTAACTGCACATTATATTGATCAAAATTAGATTTTACAAAAAAGATTAATAGGATTTAGAAAAATTCAACATCCACATACTGCTAAAACAATTTTTGCAAACATTATAGAAATTTTTGATTTATATGAAATTAGAAATAAAATAGGTAATATAACTTTTAATAATGGAGTTAATAATATTGCAACAATACCAATGTTTAAAACTAGAATAAGTCTATCAAATGGTTTTAAATTATTTCACCAAAGATGTATATGTCACGTAATTAATATTATTGTACAATCAAGTGTAAAAGAAATTAAAATTTATATTGAACTTATTAGGGATGCTGTAAGTTTTATAACTAATTCAAAAAAGCGGCAGCAATAATTTGATGAAACATGTGATACTTTTGAAATACCGCATAAAAAATTCTCTTTAAATGTTCAACATATGTGGAATTTATTATATTTAATGTTAGAAAGTGTATTACCATATGAAATTCCAATAATGCCTTTGTATAATCGTTATTATTGTGATGATTATCAAAAATAATTAACTGAGAATGATTTTAAAATTGTAAAATGTTTTGTTGAATTTTTAAAACCTTTTTATGATGCAACGGTTAGATTATTAGGAATTTATTATTCTATATCTGTCTATGCATTGCATCATTTATATGATATTTCACGAGTTTTTAATAAATATGAGGCATATCTATTTTTCGAACAAATAGTAAATAACATGAAACAAAAAAATTTAAAATATTGGAATGAAATCTCTACATTATATATTTTTAGTGCATGCTTAGATCCTATGTGTAAAATAAGATATGCTAGTAAATTAATTAGGGGAATACAAATGAGTTTAGGTATAGATTTAAGAATAAATGTTAGTATAATAGAAGAACAATTAAATCAAATGTTTGATTTATACACACAAAGATATAGATTAAGAATAAAACATTCTCCTTCACCAATGTCCACAATACTAGAATCAAATGTTGGACCATCTTTAGATTCTTGGGCATTTTTACAAGATCCAAGATTTGATGAAGATATTCCAACATCATCATCATATAATTATAATCTTATACTATCTAGACAAGAATTAACTACTTTTAATGTAACGAATCACCAATCATTATTATTTACTCAACATTCTAACTTAAATACGTTTGATGTTTTAGATTGGTGGAGGCAAAAATCATTGATTTTTCCCATATTATCAATAATGGCAAAGGATTTATTAACAATTCCAGTGTCTTTAGTAGCTTGTGAACAAGTTTTCAGCATGAGTGACAACATGCTTTATGACCGAAGATGCAAGCTTAAAGAAAATATAATAGAAGTATTAATGTGTGTAAAAGACTGAGAGTTTACTGCACTTTGTGAACAAGATCAAGTTAAAGATTTTACTGAGCAACTTACAAACTTAAATATTTCATTATTAAAACATTTTTATTTTTATTTTTCAATTTGTAATTTAATTTTGTTGTAAAATTTGTTTAAATGTAATTGTAAATTTGTAATAATGTAAATATAAAATACGTAATTTATTAATAAATAAAAACTTAATTTAATTATATGCATTGTTGT
>JAMKPZ010004978.1:0-20877 GCA_024699675.1 Amphibolis antarctica | reverse complement strand
TTTTTTTTTTTTACCAAAACCCTACCCTAATTTTATTCATTAGGCAGGTAGGTACCTACAAAATCTATAGAAACAAAAGGTACAAAGATGGGGGGAACTAGGCCAGAACCCCATCAAAAGGGATCAAGACAAATGCCCAGATGGGTGAGTCAGACAAAACAAAGTAGACAAAACACACCAGGACAAACCACACTAGAGAAGATCAGCTAGAAGAAAAATCTCACTCACGAAAGCTCGGGATACTCCAGCAATTAAGAAGGATGTTGCTCCACAGTGTAGATGGGCAGTTAGAATTCGTCCAAACCTGCAACTCCTTACCCACACCCAGACTTGCAGCAAGGTTAGCAGCTTGATTACCTACACAGGGAGAACGTGAGATACTTCGCTGTTACATTAAGAATCTCTTGCCAGCGTCCTATGGTATGCGCATGAGGGAAGATGCCGCTACGTAACGCATTGAGCAGCACTCTCGAGTCTAAATACATCAAGTAGCCCAATTAGTCTATTACTTTCTTCTACTTCCATTATACCTCTCTGGACTTATATAGGGAGGAGGATTGGTTTAAGTTATAAACATGTGCTAGGTGTTTACATGTTCGCCAAAGATGATATACCTCATTTACTTGCTTCATTTGCAAACTTTGGTGATTCTTTTCTTTTGTGACATTGTCGTGTTGGTCATCTTTCAAGTCATAAGCTTCAAGAAGTCATAAGCTTCAAGAAGTCATTCCTTATTTTCTTGAGTCTTGTTAGTTGTGATTCATGTCTTTTGGGTAAGCAAAATATAGAGCTACCTATTGAAGTTGTGATTTGTCTTTGAGTTAGAGTTTGTTAGAGCTAATTCACTTTGATGTTTAGGGACCAACTTGTGTTTGGTGTATGTTTGGTTTTCATTGTTATATTTTTTTTGTTGGTGATTTTTCAAAGTCTTTTAGATTTATTTGTTAAAAGATCATCGATGTATTTTTAATGTAATTCAAAAACTTTTCAATGAAATAATCATTCAATTTGTTATTACTTTCAAATTTTTTCATCAATGGACAATTGAAAGTAGAAGCATTTTCAGACTCTAGACTTGCTAGGGACAGGATTGACAGGAAGTTTACTTTAGGATATCTTACATATGTTGGAGGGAATTTTGTTACTTGGCAGAGTAAGAAACAAAATATTGTTTCTTGTTCTAGTGCTGAAGTTGAGTACAAATCAATGAGGGAGACTAGATGTGAATTAATATGGCTTAGATCTCTCCTTAAAAAGTTTGGTGTAGTCATTCAAGAGCCAATGCCCATGTACTATGATAATCAAGTTATCATTTATATTGCTAAGAATGAAACCTTTTATGAACGCACTAAATACATTGAGATTGATTACCATTATATTTGAGATTTAGTGATTAAAGGCATCATCTGCATGTCGTACACTCTATCTTCGAAAGAGCTTGTTGATATTCTTACAAAGATATTGAGTCATAGTGTGTTTAATTACATTTGTAACAAATTGAGTATGACAAATATATACCTTCCAATTTGAGGGGGAGTTCAGTGAACTGGGTATTTAGATATTAAATTATGGGATCTATTTGCCCTCCTTGTATTTGTACATAAGGTTGTACCCCTTGATGAAATAACATACCAAAAAACTTCTCACAGCCTTGAACAAGGGGAGAACATTGTATGCCTACTCAGAAGAGCTATTTATGAACTCAAATAGAGTCCACAAACATGGTATGCCATATTTAGCTCTTTTATTGTTCAATAGGGATTCAAATGCTACACAATGAGTCACTTACAATATGCCATTAAAAAGTGTTTAGCAGGATATGTTATACTTACAATATATGTAAATGATATTTTGTTAACAAGGTTGGTATCAAGGTGACAAAGGAGTACTTGGGATGCTTGTTTGTCGTTAAAGATATAAGTAAATCAAGATTTTTTTTAGGCATTGAGTATGCTTATTTAGGGAACCAAATTGTTCTTGTACAAAGGTAGTATGCTTTTGACTTATTAAAGGAAATAAGAGTGCTAGGTTGTCAACATGAACACACTTTTATTGAACAAAATTCCCCTTTTTGGGACATTTCTTCTAAGACATATCAAGATGTAGGAAGATATTACAGATTAATTAGAAAATTAATCTACCTTAATGTACATAACCAAATATTTAATTTCCTTTGTAGTTGGTCTACTTAGCCAATTTATGCATGAACTGAAAATGGTCCATTGGCATGGTGCTACGAAAGTTCTTGCTTATGTCAAAAACAATCCTGACAAAGGACTAATTTACTCTAGACAGACACTTGACATTGAACCTTATTTGGATTTAGGATATGTAAGTGATAAAGGTGATAGGAAGTCCATATTAGGTTATTGTACTTATGTAGGAAGATCCAATGTTGAAGTAGAATATCAATGGGTTGCACATACAACTAGTGAGATAATGTAGTTGAAATCTCTTTTGACAAAGCTGAGAGTCAAGGTTGAACTTCTCATAAGTATGTATCATGGTAATCATGTTGTTATCTTTAGCTAGCAATCCTAACTTTTCATGAGCATACAAAGCATATAGAAGTGGACTACCACTATATTCATGAGTTGGTCCTTGTAGAAAAACCATTAGCACTCCTTACACTTGGTCATCGTAACAAATTACAAACATCCTTACAAAGGGTTTATTATCAGTGCATTTAAAGAATTATGTAACAAGCTAAGAATATATAATTTATATGCAGGGAAATATTAGTAGTTATATATTGTATGTTATATGGGTAGTTGGGTAAATGGATCCTTCTTTTTGATTCGTTTATATATATATATATATATATATATATAGGGAAATGACACTCTAGTGGTGTCACTAGAGTGTCATCTCTAGTGGTGTCATTTTTGAACGGTCCAAATTAAATTTGACTAACTATATAGAGTAAGTCTGTATAGTTATAACTAAATATACGGACCATGCGTTTTTAAGATTTTCCCTCATGTACCGTGTTCCATTGAGTTACGACTTAATTCAATGGAATAGATCTGTATAGTTATGAATAACTATACAGACCCTCGTGTATGTAATGAATTTCTTCCATAAACAGTACTTCGTTGAGTTAGCCGTAACTATATGGATTTACTCCATATAGTTAGCTAGATTTAATCTGGACCACTTAAAAGTGGCGCCACTGGAGATGACACTCTAGTGGCATTACTAAAGAATCTGTTTCCATATATATATATATATATATATATATATATATATACCTCATAAAACCCTAATTTGTGAATGCATGCTCTCCATTCTCTTCTTCAAACACTTCACAACAGTTCGAATTTTTAAATGAAAGCATGTTGAAAAACAAATAAGAATGCTAAGATGAATTAATATGGATAGTCAAACAAATAGATTCATCTAAAATTTAACAGGGAGAATTAATAAATTTCAGCGAAACAAAAAGAAATGGAGAAAATCCAAAAGTTTGTGCATTAAAAATAATGGTAGAAAACTGAGTATCTTATTCAACTATCATCCTAGAGTGCAAACACTGATATGGCATTTCTCATGCCCTTATTGTCATTTTCATAAATTTCATGTTCATTATACACCTTGCTGCTTATTGGAAAAGGCCCATGTCATTCATTTTTAGTAATTTCATTTGCCTGCTCTCTAAATTAGATTCTATTCTTTTGGTTTGTTAGGATGCTTTCCATTTTCTTCTCTGACACAATTCCCAAAGTATTACTGATAGTGATATCCTAATTTCCCCCTTCAGGTTTTTCGGCTTGTTTCCTTATGGTTCAGTCTTTCCTCAAGACAAAATGTTGTCAAGAGTATGCTGAACACTGTTAAAGAGGTTAGTTAAAATCCCTAATACCTATGCTGTCATTATTTATATTATTTATATTTGAATAGGAAAATGGTCTGTTCTTTTAACACGTTCCCGTATGGTAGCTCTAATTTGATGGAATTTCTTGGAATGATATTTGAATCTCCAATTATTCATTTCTTTGCTTCTGTTTAATTTTTTTTTTCTTTGGAAGCAATTTCTTCTTCTACAACTTGATCAGTATATAAATTGTCCACTAATAATTGGTTTATCATTTTTCATGGCATTTTTTTAATCACATTTCTAATCAAAATTCTGTTTTTATTCAGGTGCAGTCATACAAGTTCATACCACTGGTTTATCAGATTGCATCAAGATTGGGTAGCTCAAAGGATGGTCATGGATCACTTAGTTTTCAGGTTTGTTCATGAAGTCTTGAGCTGCTTGCAATTCTTTGCGACAAACTTGTCCTGTGTAACCTGCACATCTCTTCTCTGCAGGCTGCAATAACCTCTCTTGTTAAGAAGATGGCTGTTGACCATCCATTTCATACTATATATCAGGTTCAAATGAATCATTTTAATCAGTCACTTTCTGATATTGCAGTTATTGCAATTTACTTTCAAGTTTCAATTCGAAAATTTCAAACATCTTGATCTATTGTTTCCTCTTCCATTCAAAGAATGATTAAACTCTTCCATGGTAATGGGCATGGAAAAGATTTGTCTGTTAATCCATTTATTAAACTTCAGCAAATTAAGAAATTAAGAATACTTATCATATGAAGTATATTGAAGTATATGTACATTCCAGTTCATGAAGTATTCCTTAAAGAAGTGTCTTTCCGTGGATATGTGGCCTAAACTGAAATAATATAATATAAATATAGGAAAACTCTTGTTATAACCATAACATTTGTTACATTGTGACCGTTGGTTCAAAGTCACTGAAACATTCTCCTTGAATGTGGGTGTTTGTCTTCAAGTTCTGAGCACCCTTGCCAATGTTTGTTAGTAACTGCACGAGCTTCATATGGCTCCTAGAACAACAGCAGATATTGTGGTCTGTGGCTTCAACATTCAATTGCACATCAGGATTCTAAAATGGTTTGGTTTTAATATTTTATTTGAGAACCTTTTCATGGATTTATTTTATTGGAGTAAATGATGTAAAAGATAGATCCTTAATCAGTGGTTAGGCTAATAGTGCCACATCAGACATTGTGTATTTCATTGTATAACCACTATTTTAGGTGATTAACCTTTGTGTGGTATAACAATATCTCTCATATTTTCTCTCTTGGCATGATATCAGAATGCAAGCTTTAAAAGAAATGAGAGAAAAGGATTGGAGAGGGGAAGAGGGAAGCCATATCCATCAGCCACTGTCCTCATGTCCACTTCCCTGCTGCTCATGTCCAAGGCCTTGGTTCCATTAATGTAATGGCCTAGGTTATCTTCAACATTGACTAGTATTACCCTGTTGATGTAAAAGCTTTAGAGGGATCGATGCAGTTGGTCTCTCTTGTGTGGGGGGAGGGGGAAGGGGAGGGAGACGTGTCCATATAAGACAGAAGAAAAAATATGGTGTTGAAGTGGAAGAACAGGGAGAGAAAAGAACTAGGTGACAGATTTTTTAATATAAAGGAAGAGAGAAACTAAAAGAATAAGTAAAAATGTGCAATGATAAAAATCAAAAGTTTTTTTTTCAAACAAAAAGACAAGGAAGATGACAGAAAAGAGAAAAAGTGCAAATTTGCAAGAAAGTACTTGTGTATGTATTTGCAGGCACTTGTCTACCGAGACCCATATAAATTATCTGTACTTGCCTATTCAAGTTTGGTAAAGTGTGAAGGTATAAAACAAAATTTCTATTTGAGTCATATTTTCACTCCATGTTGCTTTTTTGCTTTTTTGATATGTTCTTGTCAGCTGAACAATTTCATAACCATATTGTAATAATTGTTGTCAATCTTTGTTGTTGAAATTCGTATTGTGTTATACTTGTTGCTAGCTTTTGGCACTAGCAAATGGAGACCGTGTAAAGAACAAGCAACGAAATAGAAATTCATTTGTTGTGGACTTGGACAAGAAATTTGCAGCAGAAAATCTCTTAAAAGAGCTATCATCGTATCATGGGGCAATACTGATACAGGCAGTTCCTCAAGCTAAATTTTGATTTTTGTACTGTTTAAATTTTCTAGAAAATCTAGAATTAGTGTCCTTATTCCTTTCATTTTTCATGGTTGTAATTTCTAAATATTTATTCATGCCCTTTTCATTTTCTTCCAGATGAATAGAGTGGTTGAAATTTATATCAAGCTAGCTGAGTTAGAAACAAGAAAGGAGGTTCAGTAAAAAAATTTCAATGTAATCTTTTCTACCTTTGAATCTTCAAGAATTTTCTTACTCCAGCGACCATGCACTCAGGATACAAATAAAAGAATGTCACTACCAAGGGAGATTCGCAATGTTCAGCAGCTTGAACTTGTAAGTTCAAAATGTTGATAGAACATGACGTTACATACTAGTTTTATAGCAAAATACTTTTAAGCGGTAAGCCCAAGAATCTGTGATTTCTCTCTCTGTATTTTTAACGTAAAGGATGGAATGATACCCAATTAAGACCAGAAGAAGAAGCAAAGACACTAGAGTTCCCAAAAACATAAATCACAAACAGTGTCCTGAGGAGAAATCATACCATAAAGCCTCAAAATTAACCTCCAGAAAATACCTTTGAAGGTGAAACACTCAACTTTTGAAAGATAATCACATTTCATGCTAGCCAAATACTTGTGAATGTTGTTGAACACTCTACTCTCCAGCTTGCTTAAATTTGTTGGCAATTTCTCGAGTTAACAATAGGGTTACATATATATGTAAGCCTAGGGGCCTTAACATGGATCTTCATTTATACATCTACACCAATACACAAATAGAAATACATGGCATGTTAAGTTCCTGTAGTTGCTCTAATTTGAAGCAAAAACTTCTGAAATTTTATTTCTCTTTATGGTTTCAAAATTTGAAATGTTGTTTGTAAGATATCAAATTATACTCCCCATTTGATGCAGGTTATTAAAATTGCTTCTTGATATGTTGTTTCCACATCCATTTCATTGGTTGATAGAAAAGTCACCTAAGAGCCATATTATATGTAGAGGATTTCATAACTTGTGTATCAACAATCAGTGCATGTGATATTTCAAAAAAAACCAATTAGAGCTAAATTTTATGTAATACTCATTATTGTCTAATGCTACACTGAAGGGGGAAATATAATTTTATGTCATTTTGACTTTTGAGCTGTTGTTCATGTTGAGCAAACATAAAATCTAATTCCAAATTTTCGATTTTGCCATGCCCTTTACAGCTAAGATATGTACACAGATATATACAAACACATTGTATTGCTGTCTTTTTATGAGTTATATACTACTCTGATACCTCCAGGTACCTGTTGTGACTGCTACCTTTCCAGTTGACCCTAGCTGTGAGTACAATGAAGGATCTTTTCCACACTTTAAGGGTCTGGTGAATTCTATAAGGTATTTTATTTTGCTGATGGTTTACATTCTATTTCTCAGTTGTTTAGATTCTTATTAATTTAGTGTAATTTACAGGGTAATGAATGGGATAAATGCTCCAAAGGTGGTTGAATGTATTGGTTCAGATGGCAAAATATATCGTCAGCTTGCAAAATCTGGCAATGATGACCTTCGCCAAGATGCGGTATCATACAAAAACTAAAATCTGCCTTCTCTTTTTGGCTACCAAGATGAAATTCAACTCTAACAACTCACCTGTGGATGAGTGCCTTTGAAACTTTCCACACCATGCACATGAATGGAGCTATTAGAGTTCTATCCTATATAAAGAGGAATACTAGCAAAGGTTTGATTTACTCTAGGCATGGACACTTGCATGTAAAGACTTAGATTTTAGATAATATGGAGATCAAAATAATAGGAGATGTACTTCTGGTTATTATACTTATATTAGTAGAAATCTTGTAACTTCAAGAAATAAAAAACAAAATGTTACATCTAAATCAAGTGCTGAAGCAAAGTACAAATGTCACAAATTGCCAATGAGATGGTTTGACTCAAGTCTCTATAACTATGTATTGTGATAATCAAGTCATTGTCTATATTGTTAGCAATGATACTTTTCATGATATCAAGATAGATTGTCATTATGTTAGAAAGTTGTTGGTTGTTTAAATTATCTCTACACCTTACACCAGATCTTTACAACAAATAACTTATATCTTTACCTAGGGTCTTGGTGCCAATGTCTTTAATAATCTCCATTTAACCAGTTGAAATTATTTGATGTATATGCTTTAGTTTGAGACGGATTGTTAAAGTATTAATGCATATAAAATATGTGTCTTGTATTGGTCTCATTACAGTCCAACTCTCGTGTTTATAATCCTCTCTTAATGTAATTGGGGTTATGATGGATTATTTTGTCCTTGATAGCATCATACTAGTTGCAATAATCAGGTTGTATTTGGAATTAATTTTAGGCCTTCTGGGTTTTACACAATCAAGATTTCAAGTAAAATTGTTTTCAAATGTCTCTGACTTGACAAATTCTGAGGAGAATCTTACAAAATTTTAACAATATTCCATGATGCGTTTTTTAAAATTGTGGAATCAAGAAAAAGTTAGTCTAACCAATTTTACCAAGTTTCCATAGTTTTCTCTCAACAGACAAAATCCAATGACAAAATCAAGATAAATTCAAGAAAAATTTCAAGTTGATTTTATACAATAACCTAAAATCACATTACTTTCATTTCTTTGAAATTAACATAGAATTACAATTTTACAAGGTTTTTGCTCCATATCCAAAATTCCAAATTATACCTCAAACAATGAATGGTCATATCTAAATTTGTCAGAATCTGCATGTGATAGGAGAGAACTCTAGATTTTGTTGAAAATTACTTTGTTGTCCTTATTATGTACTTGCATAGTCTATGAAGTTTACCCATTTAAATTTATTTTTGCCACTTGTTTAATTGCCAAATATCATCTTCATTTTCAGCAATTAGACTTGTCCTGAAATAAATTATTAGGACCATTCTGGCTGAAAAAGGAATTGCACTAAACAATTTGCTTAAAGTGGTTTCTCGATGAATTGCAGGTAATGGAACAATTTTTTGGCTTCGTCAACACTTTTTTGCAAGGTCATCGAGACACATGGAAAAGGAAAATAAAAATACGCACATATAAGGTCTTTTTTGAATATTTTTCTAGATATTGTTCATTTGAAATCTTTCATCCGTCATATTTACATACAACCATAAAACATAAAATAGAAACCAACTCAATGTAACCTAATTGACCAGGGCTATGTGGTTCATATACTCTCTACCTAGGAAGCATGATTTTTTTAGGTATACATCACACCTACACTCATTATGTCAAAGTAGGAATTTAGGGTTCTCGAGGATTCTTTTAGACACGTCACATGGCATGTTCAAGGTATTTCTAGTAAAAAATTATTGGAATTTTCTTTAGATAAGGCATGGACATATTGGGAACACTATTTGGATTTTATAGGATTACTCCTTTGATATTTTTATGTATGTTTTGTAGTTATAATACTATATCATATAACATACATGTTTATTTTATGTTATTTGAATGTGCTGTTTAAAGTCTTTAAATATTTTATTTAGACATATTTAAAGTATAGGAAGAGAAACTTAAGGATTTTAGGTTGTTTTGCATGGTACAACTTATTGATCTAATGAAACACTAACTGATATTTAGATACTAGTGTTTACAACTTACCAAGTTAAAAAAACTAGAAATTAGAAAACCACCTCTTAGATTTTTGAAATTCAAAATGAAACTACTATAGGAAACAATGAAACAATTAGCAGCCGTGGGTTTTCTCCCTCTCGTTCATTTCCTCGTTGCCTTACCTGATTACCTTCAACCTCCTCTGATCTCCAAATACTGGATGATGAAAAAAACAAAATATATACTAGATGATGTCATTATGATGTTATTTTTATTTCATTAAAAATAAAAATTAAAGAAAAAATGGAAGATCCAGAAAAAAGCAGAAAATCAACAAAATTCCAGAAACATATAGAAATATTTTTCTAGCTACAATCATCATAATGATGTCAAAAGATAATGATAAATCTCACATCATATATGAAATTTTAAAATTAATGTGAATTACTTCACTTTGATTATTTGAAAAATAGTGATTATCCAAAAAATTGATATTTGAAAAAACACTGATTATTGTAAAAATATTGATTATTTAAAATACAATCCTAACCCAAATTAATTTGGACCGGTCAGACCAACTGATTTTATTAGTTAGCCTATGCAAGACAACCGGTCATCCTGGTCAGATTGTGAAAAAAGTCCAACAAATGGACTAGCAGCTTTGACAGTCCATATTCAGACCGGTAGGACCAGTACCAGCTTGTCTGATCATCCTGAAAACGGTGTATGCAGGAATAGCATTGGAGGGCCAATGTTTGCTTATCGAGAGTTCACCACATTCACGTTTTTCTTATAGAAAAATATATCAGATGTTCGTTATACATGGTCAAACAATTTCAGATAAATATTTTCATTTGATACGTATGCTTCATCCAGGTCATTCCCTTCACCCCAAGTGCTGGCGTACTTGAGTGGGTTAATGGTACTGTACCACTTGGTGAATATCTTCTAGGAAGGTTGGTGTTCTCATTAGCGCTTGGTGCGTTTGGATTTTTGTCATGTGATTTTCTAAATGATTCTTTTTGACCTTTATTTTGCAGCACAAGGAATGGTGGGGCACATGGACGCTATGGAACTGGGGATTGGTCATTTCTTCAATGTCGGGAACACATGGCTACAGTATGTCTAATTCAAGAAATTTAATGAACACTAGTTTTTGTTCGTGAGCCACCACTATTTGGACACTGGAAATGTTTCATTTGTTTAGCTCAATTAAGAAAATGACTATTGAGTAGATTTTCTTCCTAGATCTAATGAAATATGTAAAATCAGTTAATTGTTGCTAAAAGCAATGATATATGGAAAAAAGGATTTTTTATTATGTAGATTTAGTATAAAGTTGGAATTTGTATTTTGCATTATACACCATAATTAAGCTTAAGCTTTCAATAACTTACAGGAAAAGGTCAAGCGGAAGGCATTTCAGAAAGTATGTGACAATTTCAGGTCGTGCTACTCTGTACTCATCTTCATCATTTCATATTTCGTTTAAATACTCACTGTTTGTGATTGTTTAAAATATTTCAAACTCAAAACAGGCCCGTGATGCACTATTTCTTTTTGGAGAGATTCCTACAGCCTGCTGATTGGTTTGAAAAAAGACTATCTTACACAAGAAGTGTGGCAGCAAGTTCAATGGTTAGAATAGGGAATTCATGTCATTTTTTTAGTTTATATACTTTGGGATGGATGTCACTTTTTTACTGGAATGTTTCCCTGTGAAGATTAAATCGTAATCAAAATTTATAATTCGAATTTTAGTACATTACAATAAGTTAGAAGTTGTTCAGAAATATCATTTTCTATGGAATTTTCTAAATTTTATTGTCATACTTAGTAACAAAGCAAATAATTATTGTTGATTAATTAGGGTTTAGGGGTATATAGGCATATGTCAAAGGACAAGAATGCCTATAACTACATAAGGATATTACAACATTCTCCCTCAAGCTGGAGCATATATATCAAATATGCCTAGTTTGCTATATATTTATCCTATGGGATGGTAATCGTTCAAGATGATGCAAAAGAGGACTTAGCTGGTATTTCAATAGCTACAGGGGTTCATTGTGGCTTACCAATTTTGTCCCAACACTTTTCAGTTTGATGACCAAGTTTGCCACAATGATTACACTTTATAAAAGGCCTGTTACAACTGTTTCCACCTTGTCCTCGATTGCAAGATAAAGTGTGAGTTGTGTTGGCCACCAATGCAAACTGATCCATTGTAGATGAGGACTCTTGTATTTGTGACAACCTGCATGACCTTTCCAAAGGTCTCTTCCAAGTCTAGCATGACATCAGCACCAAGAATCTGTTCACAGACCTGGGAAGCAACAGCTGAGTTTAACCCAGATAGATATGCTGCAACTAGTTTTTCTCTATGCTATCGTATCTTGCAAATGTCAAGAAGTTGATACACATTTAGCTCCTCAATTAGTCCTCATGCAATATTATAGTAATCCTATGGATCTTGGTCACTTTGTTGAGAGTGAATAATTGTTTATACACTTGAAAGGCTTTGGAAATATTTTTCTTAAAACCATAAGTCTTTCTAAGAGAATCCCAAATCTTTTTAGCCGGTCACATCATAGTAACTCCTTTAACCATTGATGGTTCCATGCTGACTAACATCCAGAAAATAATAACAACATTATTTGTTAACCAATCTCCATAAGCTTCATTCTTTGCATCAAGTGGTGGAACTATATGATGGTGTAACATACAATGTGCAAGTATAATATTTTCACAGCTTCTAGCCCATGATGTGTAATTTTTTCCATTTAGTTTTTCTATTGTTGGGACAAAACTTCAAAGCAATGTATCTCGAGCTGTCATATTTTGCGATAATACAAGAAACTGACCTCCCCACACAATAGTTGTGCCTTACTGACAGTTGACAACTGAAAATCCTAGGCCAACGACCCTGATAACACTATAGCAAGGTGGCAGAAACTCTTTTTTTTTTAACACCACAAGAAAGATACCTTCGGGAGGTCTATGACCCCACTGACGATTTTCCACAGTCGACAACAAAAGATCCCTAGTCATCAGTACAGAAAAAGGCTGGAAAAGATTTGCAACTTGGACATCTACCACATGGCAGGCTACTGAGTTGCAATGGCATGTGACACAACTTCAAGAGGCGCAATGGCAGAAGAGCTTGGGAGAACCCGAGAGAGGGAAGAAGTGATCAACACAAAAGATGAAGGTAAAGCGGCATGTAAGGAAACAAAGTAGCTCCAAGTGGTTCCAAGCAAGCAAGCTGTGCGTTGTGAGGGCTTTGATTGGACCAGACGACACAGCAGAGTTTCTCGCTCTAATACCAACTTATGATTAACAATGAAAATGATTATCGTTGATTAATTAGGGTGCAATAGTCATATGTCAAAGGACAAGAATGCCCATAGCTACATACAGTAGTCATTTTGTCCTCTAACGGGGGATTACATCATTTTGATTTCCAGGTTGAAGAAAGTAGCCAATCACTTATTTTTACAATTTCCATATGCTTATCCAAACATTGCAATTTCCAATCACTTATTGTCACTTATTTTTGGCATGTTTTCATGTGCATTTGCATTCCTTTCAAATCAGAATTTCCCAATCTTCAGTTGTGTTTTGTTCATGCTTATGCTTTAAACCTAACCATGTAGGCATAGTTCTTTTTTCATCTTTCAAACCTTTTGTCATTTATAGTCCCTTAAAATTACTAGGTGATCATTGCAGGTGGGTTACATTGTTGGGCTTGGTGATAGGCATTCAATGAACATTCTCATTGACCAAGATTCTGCAGAAGTGGTTCACATTGATCTTGGTGTTGCCTTTGAACAAGGCCTAATGCTTAAAACACCAGAGCGGGTCACTAAAATTTTTCAAAGAGTAATATTCTTCAAATTCTCCCATAAAATATCTGAATCAATGTTTCTGCTCTTCCTTATGTCAGGTTCCATTCCGACTTACACGAGATATTATTGATGGAATGGGTGTTACTGGTGTGGAGGGTGTCTTTAGACGGTGCTGTGAGGAAACTCTTTCTGTTATGAGGGAAAACAAGGAAGCATTGCTCACAATTATTGAAGTACTTTCAATCATTCCTTCCCTTCACTAAAATTATGCTACATTATTGGAAACTGAACATCTATTCTGCAGGTTTTCATCCATGATCCTCTCTACAAATGGGCTCTTTCACCACTGAAAGCATTGCAAAGACAGAAGGTGATCTACTAAATTTTGAATCATATATTTAGGCTATAAATTTGTAAGTCACACTAGTTTTAAAAGCTTATTTGGCTAAAGCATAATAGTTTTACATTGGTGCCATAATTTTTTGTACTTTTCTGCTATAATTTTTTTTGTCTGCTATGGGTTGCCACAGGAAGCATATGATACCGACTCAAACAAAGAGGACTCTCAAGATGCATATGAGGGAAACAAGGATGCAGCACGTGCACTTCTACGTGTTAAACAAAAACTGGATGGATATGAAGACGGGGAAATAAGAAATGTCCAGGGCCAGGTATCCAGAAGTTAATATTATTTACATCAATAAAGAAATAGTGGAACCATAAATGATACTTGAAGAGAAAACATATTTAAAGAGAAAAGGCTGAAACTAAATACCGAAATTAAGAGATATGTTGGAATAATAATAATAAGGATTTCCTATGCCTTCAAGTAAGTACAGAAATGGGATGAGTATACGTAGATACAGATGTCATAAATATGAAGATATGGGTACCATACGGAGATCCAAAGTGCCCATAAAATGCATGCATGAATAAAGATACCAGACCAATATGTAAAAAGCATGCTCATAACGAAATACTACCATAGTATGGCAAGAAACATTTGAACCTAATAGTGTTTGAAATTTGCAAATGAATATACCTACTTATCTACTATCATGAAAAATAGTAATTTAAGGATGCATTTGTTTGCACCCAATTCTAGCTTCTAAGGCTTTGGGTAGGCCTTGTTTTAGCCACGAGCCTAGACTGCAATCAAATGCTCCCAAGAGTTTTAGGTCCTGGAATTTCCTTGAGCTCAGCACTATAGCTAAAAACCATTATCAAAGAGCCATCTAGTCGTAGCTCCCAACATTGTAGCTGTAGAGTTACTTCTATGGCAATTCCTCACTGAAGTTCTACAATTGTGGTTTGATATTTGCTTGAGTGCAAGAGCTCCTACAAAGAAATGCACTATATATAACATTAATAAATAGGCATAATACAAAATGTATATGGATATTCTTAGAGTTAAGTATATATTAGGGTTTGTGTTGCAAATAAGATTAGTTTCACATTAGTTATCCTTATGTAACCTTTATATAAAAAGGTCTTATATTTATGAATAAAACAGATCAATCTTTCACCTATCTTCTTATTTCTTCACATGGTATCAGATGTTAGATTTTAAGAGTTTACGTGGAAAAACAAAACCCAGTTGGTATATAGGATTCTTCGCAAGGTATATAGCACTCTGACTGTCACTTAGCAATTCATTGCAATCATTCTTCTTATTTAGTTCTTTCAGAAAACCTTTCGGCCATATTAATTCCTTGGAAGTTTTTGAAATAACCACATTATGCCTTAGGGATAGACAGAAAGACTCTTTTCTGCAATCTAGACATTCAACCTAATGCAGTTCCACGTAGAGTGAAGATATACCTTGAGGTGCTCTTGTTGTTCACATGTCCTTCCAAATCTACATCATGGAAACCTTGCAATACAATTATGTTTCTCTTGAAACAGAGATTGACACTTGAGGACCCTCTCAGATAATGTAGAACCCACTTGCATCCTAATGTTCTGGACCTAGATCTGACATAAATCTACTAACAACTTCAACTATATGGGTTATATCTAGTTTAGTGCATATCATTGCATACATCATGCTTTCAACTATAGATGCATATGATATTCTAAACATATAATCTTTGTCCTCTTCTATTGTTGGTGATTGATCTTTAGATAACTTGAAGTGACCTCCCAATGGTGTGTTGTAGGCTTAGCATCACCAAGACTAGACCTGTTAGTCTTGGTGGCATTGTTTTTTCTTGTGGTTTTAGGTATTATATAATTGATCAGTTGGTATATGTGGGTTAACATTCTATTGATTGACAATGATATTTAAGTGTTCAAGAGATAGGAGACACAATACGATTTGCAAGCCTACTTTGTTTCAAAGAACGCAGGTTGACCAAGGTACCTTTTGGGTGTTGAAGTTGTCATACCAAAGGACGGATTGGTGATCCCAAAGTACCTTTTGGGTCTCCTATGTGATGCAAACCACTCCATTTGATAATAGCTATGATATTTCGTCATCACTCGTAGGAAATCTATATAGAAGCGTTTGATTGAAAAGTTTATCACCCTGATTGTTACATATTCAAATATTACCTACATGTTGGGGTATTTAATCAGTATGCATGAGTCAAAGATGGTACAGTAACAGAGAGCCTTACAATTATTAGCTTACTTAAAAAGGCCTTAAATAAAGGATTGGTTTATAAGAAGAATGGTTACTTGCATATTTAGACATACTCAAGTTTTAGCTATGTAGTAATACTGTGTAGTATTTTTTTTTTTTAAAAAAAGGTTTTAGCTATGTAGAGGACAGAGTAGATCAGACATTTACCTATAAATATTGCATTTATGTTAGAGGCAAACTTGTCACATGGCATGATAAGAAACAATTTTTCCAAATTTAGCGATAAGGTAAAGTAACAATTCATGCAATGTCAGATACAAGGTTATTGCTAAAATCTTAACTGCCAGACTCAGCACCTTCATCAATAAGTTGATTTCGCCTACCTAAGGTGCCTTCGTCAAGAATAGAAGTATCTTCGACAACATAGCACTCACTCAAGAACTGGCCCAATACATTGACAAGGGTAACAGGGGCGGCAACCTTATTCTCAATCTAGACATGGAGAAGGCATACGATCGGTTGGAATGGGATGCTCTCTCTTCTATTCTCGATAGATTTAGTTTTTCCATAGATTGCATCAATTTGATTAAAAATTGCATTGAAAATGTTTCCTTTGCAATGCTCATCAATGGTTCAGCCACTGAATTTTTTCGTAGTTCTTGTGGATTGCGCCAAGGAGACCTTATCTCGCCGTATCTGTTCATCTTGGCGAAGGAGCTTCTATGTAGAG
The DNA here is from genome assembly GCA_024699675.1 of Amphibolis antarctica. Classification (NCBI taxonomy): domain Eukaryota; kingdom Viridiplantae; phylum Streptophyta; class Magnoliopsida; order Alismatales; family Cymodoceaceae; genus Amphibolis; species Amphibolis antarctica. The sequence continues at coordinate 4,143 of JAMKPZ010004978.1, read as the reverse complement.
GGCTGACTAACATGGAACATGCTAATGGTTTCATTCCATATTTCGCTAGCCCTTCTAACTTCCAAGTGTTCTCACCTCCTTTATGCAGATGACACTATTCTCTTCCTTAACGGAAGAAAGGAGTATATCCTCCAATGCATGGACGTGCTTTTGTGATATCAAAACTCCACTGGTCAAAAAATTAACAAGGATTAGAACTGTTTCTACATCTCTTCTAAGAGTTTGAGGAGTCGTCCTTCCAGAGCTGCCCTGCTCACAGGATTCAAACAGGGAATTTTTCTTTTCAAGTACCTTGGCTACTTGATCTTTATTAGAAGGCCAAAAGTGCATTATTTTAATGAGCTTATTAACAAATTTCAGAATAAGCTTTTGGGTTGGGCCTCCAAGCTTCTTAGTCCTGGGGGTTGGGGCTGACTCATTTTGATTAAATACGTCTTGACTAGTATCCCTATTTATATCTTTAGTGTCCGCAACATTCCCAAAAGGGTGATCAACAATATTTCTCACCTGTGTGGTAGTTTTGTTTGGGGTAGAGCTTCCAACGACAAGGCCAAACATTATGTCCGTTGGAGCAAAGTCACCAAGCCAGTGGCGGAGGGAGGTCTAGGAGTTCGTAGTTTTAGAAACTTGATGCTTGCTCTTCGTGCCAAAATGGCATGGTGGGTTCAAAATGGTAAGGGTATGTGGTCTAATTATATTCATATTACTTATGGAGGTGTTGCCTTCCATCATGTAGGTGCAACGAGAGTCTGGAAGGGTCTTCACGAGGCTTGGAAACGTGTGGCTATCCACATGTGTTGGTTGGGTGGACGAGGTTTGATCAACCTGTGGCAGGCTTGGTGCCCGATTGATGCACAACTCGCCTCATGGAGTTTGGCTGACCTTAGTAGGGTTGACATCTCTAGCTGGCAGAACCTTGTCCCCACAAAGGTCCTGGAAGTACTAGAGTAACCTTGGCAACATATCTGATTCTGGGGACAAGTTTATGTGGGAGGCTAGTCTGGATGGTTCCTTCTCCACAACTAATGACTAGGAAGTTGTCCAAGATAAAAATGATCGAGTAGATTGGAACTCGGGCCTTTGGCAACCTTACATCCCTACTAAAGTATCTTTTTTTCCTTTGGAGGTGGTTCCATAATGTTCTTCCTACTAATGATTTCTTTGTTAAGAGGGGTTTTTCCCTTGCTTCTTCTTGCACTTGTTGTAGGATTTGCAAAGGCATGGACTCTCCGTCCCATCTCTTTTTCAAGGGGGATTGGGACTTTCTTTTCTGTAAATGAGTGTGTAGAATATTCAGGCTTTAGGTGGATAGTGAGGAGCTCTAGAAGCGGTGGATCATGGTGTCCCTCCATTACAAGGGAAAGAACACAAATTTCACAAGTTTCTAGTGGCTCGCATTCTCTGGGAAAGTTGGAAGGTGTAGTGCAACGTCATCATAGCCAGAGAGGAGAGGAACTTTGGGGCGATATGCAATTAAGTAACCTTGACAATGCTTCTTTATAACCTCTCTTTTACTCAGGCGAGCCAGAAAAACATGGTAAGAGGGTGATGGATCTCTTGGAAGAAGCTGGATAAGGGTCACTGGAAGTTGAATATTGATGCCACTTTCACAAGGAACCACAAGGCTGCAGGTGGCTGGATCCTTCGGGCCAACAATGGGGGCCTCGTTTGGGTTGTAGCTTCTTCCTTAAAGGTAGAAGACCCACTCCATGCAGAAATCCTTACCCTCCTGGAAGGTATGCTTTTCCGTTGTTTCATAGGATTGGACTGCAAGAAGGTGGAGGTGGAAATAGACTCGAGAGTGTTGCTTGATGCGTTATGTAGTGGTATCTGCCCTCATGCGTACATCATAGGACACTGGCAAGAGATTCTCAATGTGGTGGTGAAGTATCTCACGTTCAGATGGACTCCCAATGAAGGTAATCAGGTTGTTGATCTTGCTACAAGGCTAGGTGTGGGTAAGGAGTTGCAGGTTTGGACGAAATCTAACTGCCCATTTGCATTGTGGAGCAACATCCTTCTTGATTGCTGGAGTATCCCAAGTTATCGTGAGGAGTGAGATTTTTCTTCTAGCTAATCTTCTCTGGTGTGGTTTGTCCTGGTGTGTTTTGCTTCCTTTTATTTATTTGACTCACCCTTCTGGGCATTTGTCTTGGTCCCTTTTGATGGGGTTTTGGCCTAATTCCCCCCATCTTTGTACCTTTTGTTTCTTTAGATTTTGCAGGCACCTACCCACTTAATGAATAAGATTAGGGTAGGATTTTGCTATAAAAGAAGAAGTAACAATTCATGATATAAACTACTTGTAAGGTGATGTAGCTTTGTTTACTTCTAACAAAGGTTCACTTTTTGAATGTGACTATACTCACATTTGTGACAACCAAGTTATCTTTTTTGTCAACAATCTAATCATTCACGAGCATACCAAGCATATAGAGGTAGATATTCATTATATTTAAGATGTGATAATGAAGAAGATTTTCTCTACACCCTGTACATGGTCCTTGGATCAGTTTATAGATATTTTCACAAAAGGGCTTAGACAATGGTAGATTGTTTATCTTTATGGAAACTAACAGGGACAATAAAGTTTGAAGGAGATTAATCCACAAAATGTGATGTACCAATGAAATGTACCAAAGGATGAGGTAATTCTTGTTCCGCAACATCAAGTCTTTCATTTAAGATGGAAGAGGAATACTTTAAAGGGAGTGATCGTTGAAATTGATGAAGGCCATTAAACATAATGCATTACTTGTGTTCTCAATAGAGTGTAGACTTAACTGCTTCTCTTTTTGTAGTCGATAGGAAATTGGGTGCCGACTCTGAATGATGTTTTGCACCTGCCTACATGCATGATAACAGACATGGCTGCCATAGAGAGACCAGATACTATTAGATGTGCAGTGAATTGTGATAACTTTGTCCATTATTTCTATTTTTTGCAGGTTCAGCAACTTATACAAGATGCTACTGATACAGAACGCCTGTGCCAGATGTTCCCAGGTTGGGCAGCTTGGCTGTAAATATCAAAATTGAAGAATTAAATGATTCATTTTATTGTGTACAGTGGTATATTTCCAGTCTTGTCCTTTAAAAGATGCAGCACTAAATTTTGTATGATGGAAAAAATAGATAAAAGTGCAAAGAGAATTCTTTTATAGCAACCACCAAGAGGATGGGTAACGGCCAAATTTTCCATTCTTTTAGAGGAGGAACACGGGTGTATTTGAAATAAAACTTATGTATGGCTGAGTTCCGTATGGATGAGGTTATCGCACTGTTCATTAGTCTGCAAAGCAGGGTCTCGCTTGTAACGAGGTAAAGAAGGTGACAATTGTTATTGCGAATATACTGCAGTCTACTTACATTCACAGTTTTGCCTATGTTAAATTTTTCATGCATGTGTATTGTAATGGCCTTGTATTGGAACGGGTATTCAGAAGTTACCCCATGCGCAGCTTTTTCTTTGCTGTTATATTCATCTAGATTGTTCATGCATGTTGGCTTTCCGTAACAAGGTGTTTCATGCAATGATGTGAATATGTTATATTCATCTAGATTGTTCATGCATGTTGGCTTTCCGTAACAAGGTGTTTCATGCAATGATGTGAATATGTTATATTCATCTAGATTGTTCATGCATGTTGGCTTTCCGTAACAAGGTGTTTCATGCAATGATGTGAATATGTTATATTCATCTAGATTGTTCATGCATGTTGGCTTTCCGTAACAAGGTGTTTCATGCAATGATGTGAATATGTTATATTCATCTAGATTGTTCATGCATGTTGGCTTTCCGTAACAAGGTGTTTCATGCAATGATGTGAATATGTTATATTCATCTAGATTGTTCATGCATGTTGGCTTTCCGTAACAAGGTGTTTCATGCAATGATGTGAATATGTTATATTCATCTAGATTGTTCATGCATGTTGGCTTTCCGTAACAAGGTGTTTCATGCAATGATGTGAATATGTTATATTCATCTAGATTGTTCATGCATGTTGGCTTTCCGTAACAAGGTGTTTCATGCAATGATGTGAATATGTTATATTCATCTAGATTGTTCATGCATGTTGGCTTTCCGTAACAAGGTGTTTCATGCAATGATGTGAATATGTTATATTCATCTAGATTGTT
>JAMKPZ010004977.1:0-18730 GCA_024699675.1 Amphibolis antarctica | reverse complement strand
TCCTTCTTCTTCTCATCTGAAGAGGGTGATTGCTTTTTGCTCAATCTAAATTGAGCTGCTAGAGGGGTACTCACAGGTTTAGCATCATTCATACCAAATTTTTGAAGTACCTTTTCAATGTACTTCTCTTGTGACAAGAACAATTTCCTGGAATTTCTGTCTCTGGTAATTTCAATTCCAAGGATTTTCTTAGCCGATCCCATGTCTTTCATTGCAAAGGACCCATTCAAGATATACTTCAATTCTACAATCTTTGATTTGTTCTTGCCTATAATCAAAATATCATCTACATAGAGCAACAAAACAATAAAATCTTTAGGAGAAAAAGATTTAACAAAAACACAATGGTCGGTACTACACTTCCTGTAGCCGTGCTCCCCCATAATAGAATCAAATTTCAAATACCATTGTTTAGGGGCTTGTTTCAAGCCATAGAGGCTTTTCTTTAACCTGCATACCATGTTTTCTTTTTCTTGGTTAACGAACCCCTCTGGTTGCTCCATATAGATCTCTTCCTCCATTTCCCCATGAACGAAGGCAGTCTTCACATCCATTTGCTCAATCTCCAAATCTCTACTAGTTGCAATGGCAAGGATTGCCCTAATAGAAGTCATCTTCACTATAGGTGAGAAGATTTCATCAAAATCAATTCCCCACCTTTGAGTGAAGCCCTTTACAACTAGTCTGGCTTTGTAGGTTGGATGTGAACTGTGCTCTTGTTCTATGATTTTGTAAACCCATTTATTCTTGAGTGCTTTCATACCTTCAGGTAGCTTCACCAATTCATACGTTTGACTGTCATGCAAGGAACTCATCTCATTTTGCATGACATCCATCTACTCCTTAGCATCATTCCCTTCTACTACTTCTGCATAGCACTCAGGTATTGCCTCATCAGATAATAGCACCATGAACTCATCTGAAGGATACCTGGTAGAGGGGAATCTGTCTCTTGTTGACCTTCTGAGTGGGTTTTCTGGTGGATCTTCTAACAAAGGTGGTTCTTCTTGATCATGATCTGCTGTATCTTCATTCTGTACTTGGGGAGGTTCCTCTACACCTGTGTCTGTACCATCTTCATCAACTACAACACCCTATTGAGTTGGACCTGGAATAGGGTTTACTTGAATCAAATCTCTATCCTTCAGAGATGCATTAGTCTGCACTCTATCAATGTCTTCAACTGTTTGCTTTTCAACAAATACTACATCACGGCTCCTGATTACCTTTTTAGCTACAGGATCATATAATTTGTAGCTAAACTCATCCTGTCCATAGCTGAGGAAAATACACTGTCTTGTCTTCATATCAAGCTTGGTTCTTTCATCATGTGGAACATGTACAAAAGCTTTGCATGCAAACACCCTTAGATGCTCATAGGAGACCTCTTTACCATACCAAACTTTATTTGGTACACCCCCCTGCAAAATGTGACAAGGTGAAAGATTAATAAGATAAATAGTGGTCATTAGAGCCTCACCCCAAAAGGATCTAGGTAGCTTTGCTTGAGAAAGCAAGCATCTCATCTTTTCCACTATTGTTCGATTGAACCTTTCAGCAACTCCATTTAACTGTGGTGTCTTTGGAGGAGTCTTTTGGTGCTGAATTCCCTGTTCCCTACAATAAGTATCAAAGGGACCACAATATTCTCCTCTATTATCACTGCGGATGCATTTCAGTTTCCTGCCTGTTTGCCTTTCAGCTAACACCTGAAAATTCTTAAAGGTTTCAAGGACCTGATCCTTGGATTTCAAGAGGTAAGCATAGATCTTTCTAGAGGAGTCATCAATAAATGTGACAAAGTACCTTGCTCCACTATGTGTCATTACCTTCATTGGCCCACACACATCAGAATGGATCAACTCTAGCAATTCTGATTTCCTTGAAGAAGTCTGACGCTTAAAAGAGACTCTGTGCTGCTTCCCTGCCAAACAGTGTGCACAATGTTTCAAATGCACATCCTTCAGCTCTAGCAAAAACTTTCCCTTCAAAAGCTTTGACATTCCCTTCTCGCTCATGTGGCCAAGCCTTTTGTGCCATAGCACAGCTAGATCTTCACTCTCTAAAACATTCACAACAATACCAGAAAGTTTAGCATGAACATAATAAAGACGAGATACCTTTTCACCTTTGGCAACAATCATGTTTCCTCTACTGAACTTGAATTTGTCATTTCCAAAGCTACTAGTGTAGGCCTCCTCATCAAGACATCCAACTAAAATGATGTTGAGTCTCAAGGATTCAACATGTCTGACAAATTTGAGAGTCAGTTCTGTGCCACTTGTAGTTGTCAAATGCACATCCCCTTTTTCAACAATCTTGGCATTATTGTTACTTCCCATCTTCACAATTCCAAAGTCACCTGCAACATAGGATGTGAAAAGTTCCCTACGAGATGTAGCATGTATTGTAGCATCGCTATCAAGCACCCAAGCTATCTCATCTCCACCAAGCAATTCTTCAATAGCAGTTGCAATGCCTTCACTATCACTTTTGTTTCCTTGCTGTGGAAGTTTCTTCTTCTTGTTGTTGTCCTTTTCCTGCTTACGACAGAATCTGTGAATGTAACCCTTCTCATGGCAATAATAGCACTCTACATTTGAAAACTTGCTCCTAGATTTACTTTTGCCCTTTTCTAAACCTCTTGGACCTTTGCTTTTACTTCTCCCTCTCGATTCTGCAACTAACACTTCAGAGTGTGAGGAGGAACCATCTGCAATCCTCCTGGACTCTTCATTCATCACTTTGGTTTTAACATAATCCCAAGTGATATTTCCATTTGAAGCAGAATTACATAAAGTAACTTTCAAGGTCTCCCAAGAATCAGGTAGAGAGCCTAAAAGTAATAGTGCCCTCACCTCATCATCGTAAATGATGCCCATCGATGATAACTGGTTGATGATTCCTTGGAATGTGTTCACATGATCTGCTACAAGTGTTCCATCCCTGTATCTCAAATGCATCAACTGTTTAATGAGAAACATTTTGTTAGTGCCTTCTTTCCGAGCATACAGCTCTTCCAACTTGCTCCAAAGGGATCCTGCATTTGTTTCATCACAAATATGATTCAACACATTATCATCTACCCACTATCATATAAAGCTACAAGCTTGACAGTGTAAAATCTTCCACTGTTCATTTGTCTTGTCATTTGATTTTTCTGTATTAAAAACAGGCTTATAATATTCCTTTACGTAAAGAAGATCTTCCATCTTCCCTTTCCAAGCTTGATAGTTGGTTCCATTTAGAGAGATCATTCTACTAGTGTTTGCTTCCATTCTTGCTTTCAAACTATAACATTTTAGGTCTTGCCCCACGGTGGGCGCCACTTGTTGGGAAAAGTGACCTAAATATTGAAAACAAGAAAACCACAAGCAACACACAAGGCACACAGGATTTAACATGGAAAACCTCCTTAGAGTGAGGAGATAAAAAACCACGGTCCAACCAAATCCAACCGGCACTAATCTCAATAAAGGTTACACAGTTCATATTAGATCAACCAACACTCAACATGCATCTGTATCATCTAAAAACCAATGGAGAAAAACATCACAATGCAAACTGATTAACCACTGTAACACTGATCCACTGATCACTGCCGATCAACCCCAAAGTAGTGGTTTCGGTGGACCACTGAATTGCTGGCCGAAGGGTGGAAGAACCACTGTGGAAGGTCTGCTTCACGCACGTCTGCCAAGCGAAAGACGCCGAACACCACAATCCCTATCGAGAGGTCGCGCACACGAATCCAAGAGCTTCGCTACCTCCGTCCGCCGTCTGTGGGAAGACGAACCTAGCGATGACCTTGTCACTCCCAGCGTGTAGGTCATCAATCACCGGAGCCTCCTCACGCAGAACCAAAACCCTTGATTTCGCTCCTTTTCGCACGCCCGAATCTTGCCCTCCTTCGCTCGCAGGTCATCGATCGCTAGAGCCTCCTTGCGCGGAACCAAAACTTTCAATTTCGCTATTGGATTTTCGCCCCCTTTGCTCTTCTCTCTCCTCCGCTTATTTTTCTGTTTTCAACCAAAAATAAGAAAAAAGGTTTGGGCCTTAATTGAAAAAGGCCTAGATGGGGGGACGGCCCAACAAAAGGTAAGATGACAAACAGGTGGGCACGAGCGCAAGTAACGAGCAGCAAATAGGGATAAGCAACAAGCAGTGAATAGGTGCAAGCAACAAATGGGTAGGCACAAGCAATGATGGGGTGCAAGAGGATAACTAACGCATTAGGCATGAGTATGTTTCTTTCTATCTTTTTTGAAGGTTGGGAAGGGCAAAAATTTAACATCCTTCTTTATATATTACTTTCCCAATAGAAAAAAATTCCATAAGAAAAGAAACACACAAACACCTTTATAATGAGAGTTGAATTTTTGTCGTTTTTATCATTTTCAAAAGCACAAATCCCTTAAGCATACAAATACAAAAAAAATTTCCAACTTTTTCTCTCATTTTCATTTTTTCCCCCCTTATTTCATGTTTTAGGTACAAACGAATCAAAAGTATAATTTTTAAAATAAAATCCTAATTATAAAATTAGAGATTCCTTTGAAGAATTTGGTCCATGCCTTTCTAGAAGTTCGTTCCCAACTTAGACATGTCAAAGCATAGCCTAGCACAGTTTGACCAACTCGGTCAATGGCATGACACAAATAATAATTCGTGCTAGGGGTCGTGCCTAGGCTAACCCTCAACTAGTTCGTGCCAACCCTACATGACACAAATGCAAGCATGAAACCGGGCTAGCACTGTCTGGCATAGGCTGCACGGCTTAAAAGGGCCTATCAGGTGGGCGGTCAACCGGCCATCTGCTGGTATGCCGATATCTAACCCCGACAGCCAGCTCCCTTAGACTCCCCCAGCAAAGTAGACTTGCTCAACCATTATTGGGTGGTCAGGTAAAACAGCTGGCCAACTACCGACACACCGGTAAAATACCCTGGTGGCCAACCTCTAACTCTCCCACCAACGCGCAAGTACGTTCGTCCACACGCCTAGTCCAACTTCTAGGAAAAACACACGACAGTCAGATCCCCAGCCAACGCAAAGCCCCAACTATCCGCTACATCCTATTCCCCCCAAATCACCGGCTAAATTCCTGGCGGACCTCGATCCCAACCAACAGGCATCTGGCTAACACATTGCTGCTACCGGCTAGCCACCTGAAAAGGCAATTTGAATCGATTGGAAAGATATGACGACATCTAATCACTTAAATCTTGCAATCAATCAATCACGCGGATCACGTGATTGAATCATGATATACACGGAGTTTCCATCCCGGGATCACCCGAAGAAGGAAGGGGATCCCCTATATAAAGAGGCCTTTCGCTCCATTTCAAGGCACAGCTTTTTGGACGACTTGTTGGAGGTTCTAAAGGATGAGAGCTACTCGGAGCCCCGACACCCTCTCACCACACCAGAGCGAGGACTTCCGATTGCCGCCACTGACTCCCTGCAAGTAAGTTCCCTCATCCTCTGCTGTCGTATGCATGATTTAGCGTCATTTTTCCCGAGTCCCGACCATGCTAGACCTTCCCCAAGCAAGGGAAAAGGTCAGAGGACATGCTCGGGTGTCATTCCTTTGGATACACTTCCGAAGGTACTGGTAACCTCCCTCCCAGTTGGGTAAATCCACCTGGTACAGTAGAGATCAGTTCAGTCATGACCCCTTCATCGGTTCTTTTTACATGAAAACTCTTGTTTTCTTACGTATTCTACGAATGCTTCGTCAAGTTTTCTTATCCTTTTCCTTTGAAACGACTAGCCATAGTCAGACGCACCATCTCCGCTTAGAGACGGTCATCTCCCTGAAGGTGTCCACCTCTCCTGTCTCTCGTGACTAGGTGTAGAAATCTCTACACCCAGAGGTTTAGGCGGAAAACCAGGTGCACACCCGGTCCTAGGCTCGGATGCCCGGTAGGCCGAAGAATAGACCCATCAAACTCTTGGCTTTTCAGCCAGAAGTTCGTTGCGGGGGCTACGACGTCGACATTTGCATCTTCATTTGTTTTTTTTTGCTTGCTTTACTGGGAGATGCAAAGTTGCCCTCCCGATGCCCCGGAAAGGTTGCTGGGATGAGGCCATCGGCATACATCGTTGCCGACGCCAGTTGTCTGGGTGCACGAGCATGTACACCCCGACAGTTCCCCTTTTACCGGGAGATGCAAAGCTTCCCTCCTAATGCCGTAGAAAGGCTGCCAGGATGAGACCGTCGACATACATCGTTGCCGCCGTCGGCTACCTAGGTGCACGAGCATGTACACCTCGACGGTTCCCCTTTTACCGAGAGGAGGAAAGCTGCCCTCCCGATGCCCCAGAAAGGCTTTTGGGATGAGGCCGTTAGCATGCATCGTTGCCGACACCGATCGTTTGGGTATACAAGCATGTACACCCCGACGGTTACCTTTTACCAAGAGGAGTAAAGCTGCCCCCCGATGCCTCGGAAAGGCTTCCGAGATGAGGCTGTCGGCATGCATCATTGCCGATGCCGACCGTCTGGGTGCACGAGCATGTACACCCCAATGGTTCCCCTTTTACTGGGAGGAGCAAAGCTACCCTCCCGATGCCCCAGAAAGGCTTTCGGGATGAGGCCATCGACATGCATCATTGCCGACGCCGACTGTCCAGGTATACGAGCATGTACACTCGAACGGTTCCCTTTTATCGAGAGGAGCAAAGCTACCCTCCCGATGCCCCAATAAGGCTTCCGGGATGAGGTCGTCGGCATGCATCGTTGCCGACACTGGCCGTCTAGGTGCACGAGCATGTACACCCCGACAGTTCCCCTTTTTCTGGGAGGAGCAAAGCTGCCCTCTCGATGCCCCTGGAAAGGCTTCTAGGATGAGGCCGTTGACATGCATCATTGCCAATGCCAGCCGTCCGGGTGAACGAGCATGTACACCCCGATGGTTCCCAATTGCTAGGGGAAGCAAAGTTGTTCCCCTGATCCCCTAGAAAGTCTTCTAGGATGAGGCCATGTTTGGCCGGGCTGACTGTCGTAGTTTTTCGTTTTAGAGCCAAAGAGAGGTTGGGATTGCCCAAGCTGTTTGGGGCTGCCTAACACCTTCCCCAACAGTACCCTGAGTCCTGTATCCAGTTCTCTCTTGTTTCGTATAGCATTACACGATTTTACATCATTCTTGTGGTTTTATTGTTTCGATGGTGGAAGGTCACTTCCCCATCGGGTTTTCCTTATTTTCTACCCAAAAAAAAGGTGGTGACTCCGTTCAAGGAGCCATCACCCCCACGTGGTGATGCACTCCCAAAATCAACTTTCAATTCTCTGTACCTTGGCCCACCCACCGGCTCTGTCGGCGGAAACCCATGGGCTTTCGGGTGATAGCTGGATGAAAGAAAGGGTACAGATTTTTGGCGATTCTGCTGGGGAGACTAGCTACATTTTCATCAATTAAGTGGCTCAAACTCTCACTCGTAGGGTTCTTTTATTGTCAATCTTTTGTTTCTCGATAGGGTTTTTAGCATACCTATCGCATTTGCTAAGTGAAGCCGCTTTCAAGTGCATTGAACCGAATCACCCTTCTTTGGTTCCCCTACAGATTCTCCTCGTAGACCTCTGCAGCTCACAAGTTCCAGACCCCACTGGCTCCCCCTATCCAGACTCGCTCACAAGCAAGAGTAATGGCCACTGGTTCCACCGCAACGTCTGGATCTTCCCCTTCTGTCACTACAGCAGCCTTTGTGCCACTGTCCATGGTCTTCGACCCACCACCACCTGTCGTCACCAGGACGAACTTCACCAGGTCGATCGTTGTACCTACTGGAGCTACGGATCAACCCACAGCGCCAGACCTGCCTACAACTGGGGCATTCGACAATGTCACGATGCATCTTGCGCCACCCTCTTCTCCAGCCACTAGAACTGAAGGTAAGAGGCCGGTTCTGGCGTAGAACACCGGCCCATCCTACCAGCCGCCCTCAAACACTAAGGGCAAAGAAGGGGGTGACGCCTTCCAGCCACCCCAACCGGGACATATTGAGTAGACCCTCCTAGCTCATCAGTTGGTGCGCTACCAACAGCAAGGGATTAGTTCGGTAATCCCACCTAGGCCAACCATCTATGTCCAAGAGATGACACATGTTGAAGAATATGACGTCGACACCACTCCTGTCGTGGGTCAGTTCTTCCAGCCGCCACTGCAGCCGACAGCCGCCACTACTGCCACCTCGATGCTGGACCTGCAAGGGCAACTACTATAGAGGATAGCCGAACTAGAGGCATCCTTCCGAAACATGAAGTCTGGCCTGCCAGAACCCTCTTATTCCTTCCAAAACCTTTGTTTCTATCCAGAACTGATGCTCCCTCCTAACTTCAAGATGCCTGAACTGGTTAAGTACAATGGGCACGGTGACCCTTGCGTGCACCTCCGGCCTACTATGGAGACATGGCGGCACTGCAACACGAGGAGAAGCTCCTTGTCCGGCTATTCCAGAAATCTCTCCAAGGATTGGCACTATCATGGTACATGTCCTTGGACTTGACGAAGATCTACACCTGAGAGCAGGTGGCGTACATGTTCCAGGAACAATACGCATACAACTTGGACCTGGGACCCAAGTTGGAGGACCTCCGCAGCCTTCGTCAACGTGAGAACGAGCCATTAAGTGGCTACGTTGGCAGATGGAGGGCCCTGGCGTCACAAATCCAGGACAAACCAGCCGAGGAAGACTCCTTGGACATGATTGTACAGGGTGCTTAGCCATCGTTGGCAACACTCCTGTGCATTCAATCATACACGACCTTCTCCTAGCTGATCAAGGTCGGCAGTTGCCTAGAAGGGTTCCTGAAGACCGAAAGATTTTCAGCCCTTCCTTTTGGCACCAACACTGGAGGAAATATCCACCCTAGGCCACCAGTCACAGGTGACAGCACTGGCAACAATCGCGGCTTCCGAAGGAATGACAACGTGCGGTCGTCTCCCGTGACGATTGTGGCAACTGCGCCCCCGCCATATCAGCCGCAACAAGTGTATGCCTTGGCCCAAGAGTATCGTTCGTTGGCTATCACCCCGGTTTAGCAACCGATCTACACCACTCGAGTGGCCCCAAATCAGTAGCCTTGGAAGCCAAGGGCTCCACCACTGGCAATCGCACCCGAGCCGCCGGTGTCACGACAATGGCAGGCAGCAACCTCAGGATCCTCTCAACAAAGGAACTAGCAGCAAAATGGGCGCTAACCAACAGCGCCCCACCCAGCAACAACCACAGCAGCCACGCCAGCCATGCCAGCCACCCCCGTAGCCGCAACAGCCGCGCCTAACAGAATACACGCCACTCTCGGAACCACTGAGCTAGGTGTTCCGTAGGGCACAGACGCTGCTCACGCTCCCTCCTATCAAACCACCCTGGATTGTTCTTCCCTCCTGGTATTATTTAGAAAATTCCTTGGATTACAGATGCGAGACAACAAAAAAAAATAGGCTGCAGGGTACATAGTGTTAGTCTACGTCACTATCCCTCTGCCACCCATACCTCTGACGCTCGACCCTCTAGTGCTCCCGTTCGATATCTCGGGCCTCCATCCACTCCAGTAAGCCAACCAGCCAGTCCTCACGATTCATCACCCGCATAAGGACGTCATCCCAGGCGCTCAAGCGATCCATCACCATGCGTAAACATTCACCCATGGAGTTAAGCTGGGACTCCGTGGACGATGCACCGACAGCCGTGCTCTAACCTGGAACTCCCCCTGCGAATGGTGAAGCGGCAGTGGAAGCAGTCAGTCGATGCCCTATTGACGTCTCGGTAGACGAGCTAGCCCGCTTAGAAGCAAGCCTCTCATAATGGCCGAGATCGACCGCTGTGATGGGCTGGGTCAGGAGTGGGACTTTCTACCGGCCGCCAGTCAAGACGCGTAGGAAGCCTACCAGCTCGACCATAGCCTCACTGAACAGCAACTGGTTGGGAGGCCGTCGACCCGGGTAGACCACGTTCTACATCTGGTGTCGGACCACCACCGTCCAATTCACCTGGCAACCAATTACCACCACAAAAGTTGTGAGGTAAGTCACCACGCTAATCTCATCCCAATGCCCTCCTTTTGGTAGGATCGTGTTGTTGAGGATAAAGTAGACGAGGTGAGCGATCGAGTTTAGGTCATGCGCCTTGACCACCCGCTGGTCCAAGCCGGCATCCACTGCAACTGCCACGTTGATGTCACCGATGCTCCAAGGGAGGCTCGGTAGAGGGGCAAAGATGTCTAGGCCGGTGAAGCAGAGGCCCAACACCTCAAACAGGAGCGCATCGGAGAGTTCCGTCAGTCTGGCCCGGAGCTCGAGAACGAGTTACGACTCCACATCAGATAGGTTGGAGTACATCTCGGCCACCAGGCCGGTGACGGTCTCCATGTAGCGGAAATCCCAAATGAATGGGAGTAGGCCCTACGCGGCGAATAGCTGCTCCACCTCCGGCAGCCGGCCTGTCATATAAAACACTCCTTAGTGCCAAGTGATCGTCCATTGGGAGCACCAACTCCTGGTCGGTGTCAGGAGGTGAGACGCCTTCGGCTGCCGCCTCGTCGCAACCGATTGTCGTGCGATACCATGGGAGCGCCATGTAGACTAATTCCACATCCGAGGCTATGTCGTCAGGCATTGCCAGCGGCACGTCAGGAGACTCCAGGAGGAGCCGCTGTCTCCCAACCAACATCTTGCGACACGTCTGGCGCCGTGAGCTTTCAAGAGGAGCCTCTGCCGATGCCCTTGCCTTCCACGTCATCTTCCGATGGACGAGAACTAGAGGTGTCAGGGTCCCCGTGCCGCTCAAACAGCCACCATCGAGAAATGGCCTCGGCAGAAGGAGAGTCACACTCGCCATCCATAAGCAGGTAGAAAACCTGCAAATGAACGGCCTCTGCCCGGTCAAGACAAGCGAGGTCCTCCATTAGTAAATCCTTCAGCGACGAGGGCAAAGTCTCGAGCCACTATCGCACGGACGCGGCAGCCGACCGCTAGAGATCGACGAAAAAGCATCGAAGTCACTAGACAAAGCGTCACCACCACCAACAAAAATAAGAAAAAGAAGAAACACGAGGAGGCCTAGATCTCACCAACAAGGAAGAATTGACGAAGGGCAAGAGAGAATGGTGAAGAAAAGGAGTGGCAAAGGAAAGATGAGGAGAAGAAACCAACAAAGGAGAAAACGAGAAGAAGAGATGAAAAATTTCAGACGCCTTCACCTCACTATTTATTGGCAAAGGAGGCCACCCGGATGCTGGCAACTCAGGTGGCCACCGATTAAAAAATCGGCTGAACGGAAACCAAAGAAAAGATGATGTGTCACCTCACCTACAAGGATTCCTGGCGATTGACGACGGATGCGACGTCACCCTACGCAAGGGTAATATCCAACGGTCAAAAGTAGGAAAGGTGACGAGACAATTCATTGCAAAGATTCCTAACAACGGCCAGCTTGCCCAAGGTGGCTTCCGATTGGAAAATCGAAGGTGTAAGCCCGACCTCTCCTTTCAAGGTGTCTTTCGATTGAAAAACCAGGAGTGTAAGTCCAACCCCTTCAAGGCATCTTTTGGTTAGGAGACCGAAAGTATTAAGTCTGATCCCCATTTTAAGGTGGCTTCCGATTAGAAAACTGAGGTGTAAGCCCAGCCTCTCCTTTCAAGGCATCTTCCAGTTGAAAAACTGGGAGTGTAAGTCCAACCCCTTCAAGGCATCTTCTAGTTAGGCGACCAGAAGTATAAGTCCAATCCCTGTTTTAAGGTGGCCCCCGGTTAGAAAACCAGAAGCGTAAGCCCAACTCCCATCCCAAGGCATCTTCTGGTTAGGCGACCAGGAGTGTAAGTCCACACTACCATGGCAACTCTCAGTTAAGATATTGAGAGTATAAGTCCAGTTATCCTGGTTTAGAGTGCATCCTCTCTAAACTTCTCAAGACTTTTCCTAACGCACCTTCCAGGAAAGTCTATTTCATAATGAGCGATGGATATTCACAAAGTGTGAAACCTTGCATTATTTACCACTCACGCATGGAGGGTCATTCAACCCTAGGACATTCGTTTCCTTCCATCGAGGTCATACAACCTCACCTAGGGAGGGGCATTCTATTGACCCCCATGCTTAAAAGGGCCTATCGGGCAATCAGCCAGCCGTCCGCCGGCATGCCGGTATATAACCCTAGCAGTCAGCTCCCTATTGAACACCATGCTTAAAAGGGCCTATCAAGCGGTCAGTCGGCCGTTCGCCGGCATGTCGGTATCTAACCTCGACAACCAGCTCCCTCAAACTCCCCCAGCAAAGTAAACATGCTCAACCCTTATTGGGTGGCCGAGTAAAACAACCGGCCAACTATCGGCACACTGGTAAAATACCTCGATGGCTGACCTCTAACTCTCCCACCAATGTGCAGGTACGTTCATAGACACGCCTAGTCTGACTTCTAAGAAAAACACACGGCAACCGGATCCCCAGCCAGCGCAAAGCCCTGGCTATCCGCTACAGCCTATTCCCCCCGAATCACTGGCTAAATTCCTAGCGGACCCCGATCCCAACCAACCGACATCCGGCTAACACACCACGGCTACCAGCTAGCCACCTGAAAAGGCAATTTGAATTGATTGGAAGGATATGACGAGATCTAATCACTTAAATCTCATAATCAATCAATCACGTGGCTCACGTGATTGAATCATGATATACATGGAGTTTCCATCCCGGGATCACTCTAAGAAGGAAGGGGATCCCCTATATAAAGAGGCCTTCCACTCCATTTCAAGGCATGGCTTTTTGGATGACTTGTTGGAGGTTCTGAAGGAGGAGAACTACTCGGAGCCCCGATGCCCTCTCACCAAACCGGAGCGAGGACTTCCGACCACCGCTGAAGACTCCATGCAGTTAAGTTCCCTCATCCTCTGCCGTCGTACGCATGATTTAGCCTCATTTTTCCCGAGTCCCAACCACGCTGGACCTTCCCCACGCAAGGGAAAAGGTTGGAGGACATGCCCAGGTGTCATTCCTTTAGATACACTTCCAAAGGTACTGGCAACATCCCTCCTAGTCAGGTGAATCCACCTAGTATGGTCGAGATCAGTTCAATCGCGACCCCTTCATTAGATCTTTTTACATGGAAACTCGTGTTTTCTTACATATTCTACGAATGCATTGTCGAGTTTTCCTACCCTTTTCCTTTGAAATGACTAGCCTTCGTCAGACACACCATCTTCGCTTAGAGACGGTCGTCTCCCTAAAGGTGTCCGCCTCTCCTGTCTCTTGAGACTAGGTGTAGAAATCACTACACTCAGAGGTTGAGGTGGAAAACCGAGTGAACACCCGGTCCTAGGCCCGGATGATCGGTAGGCCGACGACTAGACCCATCAAACTCTTGGCTCTTTAGCCAGAAGTTCGTTGCGAGGGCTACAACGTCTACATTTGCATCTTCATTTGTTTTTATTTGCTTGCTTTACTAGGAGATGCAAAGCTACCCTCCTGATGCCCTGGAAAGGCTGCAGGATGAGGCCGTCGGCATACATCGTTGCCGACATTGGCTGTCTGGGTGCACGAGCATGTACACCCCGATGGTTCCCCTTTTACTGGGAGATGGAAAGCTGCCCTCCCGATGCCTTGGAAAGGCTACCGAGATGAGGCCGTTGGCATACATCGTTGCCGACACCGACCGTTTGTGTGCACGAGCATGTACACCCCAACAGTTCCCCTTTTACCGGGAGGAGCAAAGTTGCCCTCCCGATGCCTCAGAAAGGCTTCCGGGTTGAGGCCATTGGCATGCATCATTGCCGACGCCAGCTGTCCAGGTATACAAGCATGTACACCTGATAGTTCCCTTTTACTGAGAGGAGCAAAGCTGCCCTCCCGATGCCCTGGAAAGGCTTCCAGGATGAGGCCGTCGGCATGCATCATTGCCGACACTGGCCGTCTAGGTGCATGAGCATGTACACCCCGACGGTTACCCTTTTAACAGGAGGAGCAAAGCTACCCTCCCAATGCCCCAGAAAGGGTTTCGGGATGAGGCCATTGGCATGCATCATTGCCGATGCTGGCCGTCCAGGTATATGAGCATGTACACCCCGACGGTCCCTTTTACCGAGAGGAGCAAAGCTACCCTCCCGATGCCCTAGAAAGGCTTCCGGAATGAGGTCGTCGGTGTGCATCATTGTCGACGCCGGCCATCTGGGTGCATGAGCATGTACACCTCAATGGTTCCCCTTTTACTGGAAGGAGCAAAGCTGCCCTCCCGATGCCCCTAGAAAGGCTTCCGGGATGAGGTCGTCGACATGCATCATTGCCGATGCCAGCCGTCTGGGTATACGAGCATGTACACCCCGACGATTCCCAATTTCCAGGGAAGCAAAGTTGTTCCCTTGATCCCCTGGAAAGTCTTTCAGGATGAGGCCATGTTTGGCCAGGCTGACTGTCGTAGTTTTCCATTTTAGAGCCGAAGAGAGGCTGGGATTGCTCGGGCTGTCTGGGGGTGCCTATCACCTTCCGCAATAGTACCCTGAGTCCCATATCCAGTTCTCTCTTGTTTCGTATAGCGTTACACGATTTTACGTCATTCTCGTGGTTTTATTGTTTCGATGGTGGAAGGACACTTACCCATCCGGTTTTCCTTATTTTCTACCCAAAAATAAGGTGGTGACTCTGTTCAACGAGCCATCCCCCCCACGTGGTGATGCGCTCCCAAAATCAACTTTCAATTCTCTGTACCTCGGCCCACCCATGGGCTTCCAGGTGATAGCCGGATGAAAGAGAGGGTGCAGCTACTATGTGAGACTAAGGGTCCAGCAGGGGTGAGGTTGGTGAGGGTCTGATGGGGTTGGGATGGTAGAGGCAAGCAGGGGCAATCTAGTGGCGAAGGCAAGTAGTGGTGGTGGCATGGCGAGTCGGTGACCAATGGCTGAGTGTCCTGTGTTCGTCAGTTGTCAAGTCATTGATTGTAAGTCTATAAGACTGTAACTAGGGTTTGGGTCATTTGGCCAAGAAGAAGAGGGGAAGAAGAGGACAAGAAGAGGAGAACAAGAGGGGAAGAAGAGAAGAAGAAGGGAGTGGCTGAGAGGGGAAGAAGAGGGTGTTGGGCGCGTAACGGTCTATTGACTCGGCTATTGTGCGAAACGGTCAACAAGTGCAAGGTGGCAATGGTCGATTACTATGCAGGGATGCGAGTTGTGTGGCGATGGGCAGGGACAGCAATGGTCTACAACAAGTTGACAATGGTTGGCGTGCGGCCTATATGGACTTGCGGAAGGGTTGGTTGCAAGCTTGCAACGATCGGTCACTGGTAGGTGGCAATGGGAGGTTGCAATGGTCGGTAGGCAGAAATGGGTGACAACGGGCGGGTAGTGGGTAGTTATAAAATGGGGAGTTGGGTGAAAAAGATCCTCAAATTCTTAATCTCAATTTCTCAATCTCATTCTCAAATTTCCTCACTCACAATTCACAAATCACAATGGTACACTACCATGGCCAAAGTTCTAAGAGTTATGAATATCTTCAACATGATTTTCCTTAAGTGACACCATCAATGGAGTCAACTAGAGCTTCAACTTCAACTATGCCTCTAAGAAGTCTCAGAAGAAAGCTTTCATCTAGTCAAAGTACACAATCATGATGAAAACCATGGTGGACTATACTTCAGAGGAACGAACCATCTGCAACATCTGTAATGCTAACTTCTCTTGCAAAACATCTAGCGGTACAAGTCATTTAACTAAGCATATTAGTACATGTAAAAATAGGAATAAAGATAAAACTATTCAAATTCAACTTTCTTTTTACTCCTGAGGGTAGTGTTATCTCTTGAACTTATGATTCTCAAAAGGCAAGAGACTTGCATATTAAATTTATTTGTCAAACATATTGTCCACAATATAAACATTTATCTAGAAATACTATTAGGTCAATGTAACACTTTTGAATGTTTTAATTTAATTTCACAAAGTGCAAATTTTACATTTATAACTGCAAGTGCATGGTACCTATTGCATTAAGTATATGCGAGTACGAGTCGAATCCACAGGGAATTAGGGGATTAAAATCATCAAAAATTCACAATTTTGTAATCTAAAATTACAATCCTAAAATCATATGCATGTTGAAATTCTTTACAAATATTACAAAAATTATTTTACTTATATTTACAACTGCCTTAGCTTTTTATTACTTGTATCCACCAAATAAAACACTATTTACAAAAATCACAAATATACATTCAACCAACCATTTATAACAAAAGTGAATCCAATAGTGATAAGTAAGAAATAAAACAAATACAAGAACAAAAGCAAAACACAGAACAACACATAACAAAATAAAAATGACAAATACATATGCAAATACAAAATATACTCATACAAGTCATGTAAATACTTTTTTTCAACTTGTATAAGGATCATTCCCCTCACTCTTTTGTACCTTGAAGCTTTACACGTCCTCCTTGCAATTCCTCCCAAATGGGTGTGAACCACCTCGCTCCACTTCCACAATGGTTGTCACTCCGTTGTGGATCACCAATGAGGGGAGCCACCTAGGCTATGTGGATGAGGGACGTGCGGTTGCTATCCTTGCATGTCACTAGCTACACACACCTTCCACCGGACTTCCAGCACCTAGATGCATAACGGGGGGATACACCACCAATCTTCACACTTGGACTCCAGGCGAACATCATTCTTCTCAAGGGCAGGACTACCTCCGTGGACCTGCCACTTCCGCACCAAGCCTTGGAGGGCCTTGTGAGGGTGTTGCAACCTCCAACTCCTGTCACAACTCCAGCACCAAGCGGAGGAGGGGGGCACCTTCAGTTCAACTATGCCTTAGGTGGAGAAGGAGACAGTGATTGGTGGTGGCAGTGTTTGTGTGAGAGAGAGAAGGGATGGGTTGCATAAAGCCATAATCGTGGGTTTTGTAATTTGTTTCTTTCCACAATTTCTCCCCTAAAGATTCTTGTAATTTGCATTCTTCATTGAATCCTATAAAGTGTTGGATCCCGTCGATCACTTGCTCATACACTTGGCCTCTTCAACATGGTGGAAGAGAGAAAGAGAAAGGAAACAAACATGCACAACACATGATTTAATGTGGTTTGGCAACTTGCCTAGTCCATAGAACGGTAGTGGGACTCCTGCTGCTTCAGCTCTCTAGCTTTCGATGTGTACAAGTGTTGGCTTACAATCACTGTGGCAACTCCTTCCTACTACACACGTAGCCTCCACTCACACCACTCATGTCATCACTCTTCTAAGGTTACAACATGCCCTATTTATAGAGCAACATACCAAACCCTAAATGGATAAGTAATCCTAACTGTCGATCTTGGTCCATCATCAATAGATCTGACGTACTGTTAAGTGTGAACTCTACGAACCTCCGTAGGGTTTACACCAGTGGCTACCTTTCGATTTGATCAACTGGTCCTCCAGCCTACCACGTCTGATTCCCCACCTGACTGTCAATCTTCAAGCTGGCTATCAGATGTTTGGCCAAACCTACAGCCACTCCACGGCCTTTGCCAATCCACGCTTGTCATGCATTGTAGGAAAATTACTTATTTGTGATGGCCATATTATTTTGGTCATCACAAATAGTATCAATTGCAACGGCTTTTAAAAGCTGTCACACAAAAACGTCACAAGAAACTTTAACAAGATGGAAGAAATTTTTTGTGATGGCCAAAATATTTTAGCCATCACAAATGACTATTATTTGCGATGGCATTTAAAAGCCATCACAAATGGCATTAGCAGGATAAAACCCGTGCCTGCCCTTTCTTCCCATGCGACCACCTTTTCCATGCACGCCCGTCTCTCCGCGAAAACCTTCCCCCGCCGTCTCTCCACATGTGCCTATCTCGCCGTCCACTCCGCACGCGCCCATCTCGTCGCCCCCTCCGCACACGCCCATCTCGCCACCCTCTCCATGCACACTTGTTTCACCACCCTGTCCGTGTGCGTGTCATGCTTGCGACGCACGCCTGTCTCGCCACCCTATCTATGCACACGTCGTGCTTGTTGCACGCGCCTCTCACTGCCCTCTCCCACCACAAGAGCTTCTTACAGTACAAATCTAAGTTTTTTTTTTTTGTAGGTTTTTATTTTTTTGGTGATTATTTTGTAGGTTTTTAGTTTTTTCGTGAATGTTTTGTAGGTTTTTAGTTTTTTCGTAATTTTTTTTTAGGTTTTCAGTTTTTCATATTTCAATATTGTTTGAAGTGCAAAACACAAGTTGGCCACATTACATAATTGGATGATCCTTGTTAGTCAGTCCATGTTATTGCAAATTTACTTGAATGTATAAAAAGTTAGGAAAAAAAGGATGTTTATGAATGTTGAGGAAAGTCAGAAATTTAAAATAAAAATGAACCATAAATTGTATTTTTAAAATAAAAGTGCATAAATTCAAATAAGGGTTTAGGATTTAATAAAATATTAATATTAATATTAATGTTAATATTAATAAAATGCATGTATCAAAAGTACATAAATTAAATACAAATGAAAAACTACCAATATTAAATTTCATTTTTATTTATTGAAAATCATAATTATATTTTTTAATCAACCCTTCCAATCATAAATTTCATTTTTAGTTTTTTCGTGAATGTTTTGTAGGTTTTTAGTGCCGTGATTCAATGTTCAAAGATAAAAAAGATGGGTCAAACAAATCATAAGCCAACCACTACAAGTTCTTATTAAAAGTTAAAGCTTTTATTTCCCCACCTTGATGTGAAAAATATAAAACAT
>JAMKPZ010004976.1:0-20958 GCA_024699675.1 Amphibolis antarctica | reverse complement strand
GGTGAGAGGCTAGTGATGTCGGAGGCCATGATGAGTCAAGTCTTAGTCTGCCGTGGTGAGAGACTAAGTATGCCGGAGGTCAGGATGGGCCAAGTCATGGGCCTAGCAATCACCTGCTCGTAGTGGAGGTTGGGTTAGGGTTGAGTCACATCCGGAGTAGTACGTCAAGTTACACTTGAATGACTACGTAGTGTTGCTGACTACTTATAAGGAAGTGTTAAGTTCTTACTATCAGTTTGAGTTTTTGGTGTAGTGATAGCACTTGATTTTAACATATTTAAATCCAACAATTGTAGAGACTATGTATCGAGTGATTTTCATTGAATTTTTTGTGATCCTTATTAGATTTTCCTTTCCAACATTGGCCTAGAAGTACAATGTATACATACAAGTTTGAAAATCCATTATTGTCATTTTCATATAAATCAACAAACCTAGTACGTGAGGCTTACATAGATGTGAGGTTTGAGAAGCCCAATCATACAATGTTACCCCTATAAATAAGTGGTTATTTTCTGGGTGTCAAATCTATGGCCTAGTTGCCATAATGAATCAAATAACTTTATCAATGGGCCAAGGCTTGCCCTTATTGTGATTTTTGTATGATAATAGACATTTAGTTGGGTGTTTCTCCTGTAAATTAAATCTAGGAATTTGTTTTAACCTTTTTCATCTATGTCCTAACTTTGGACTAATATTAATTAGGTTTGTCAAGGATCTTAAAATGAATAACTTTATATGAAACCATGACACTGCATATTGTATCTTATAGGTTTCATGTTGTACGGGATTTTCGTGTTAATTAATTAATAAATAAATACATATAATTAAATATTAAAACATAACATAGAAATTCCAAAATTTTACATTTATAACCACAAGCACATAGTGTTTGTTGTATTAAGTATGTACGAGTATGTATCGATCCTACAGGGAACCTGACATAAAGAATTAATTGACAGATGCCAGTGAATGTATAATAAAAAGTACTGTACAAGAAGTACAAATGAAAACCAAAAAGCTAAAAATATAATAAACAAATTATTTACAAACATTAATGTATGGGAATAAGGTTTAGATAATTTTGAAGTGTTATTTACAATTTTTGCATTATTTTAGTAATCTTTAAAATAAGCTTTTTGAGGCATATAAGTTATTCTAACGGTTTTTAGGCATTTAACGCTAACTTCCCAAAAAAGGTCAGAGTTTTAATACTAAAACTCTAAAACACTATTCACAACATGCTCAACTACAATCACGTGTTGATTTAAGAAAAATACGTACCCACGTTAAAACTCTTGTATTCTGTTAAAACTCTGATGTTTTAATGTTAAAACTCTGAAACACTGTTCACAGTATGTATTTAAATGAAATCACATACCGACTTAAAAAATCACGTACTCACGTTAAAACTCCAGTACTCTACGTTAAAACTCCGGCGTTTTAATGCTAAAACTTCGAATCTCATCACAGTGCGAACTTAACCTTTTTCATGTGACATTATTTATTGACTTTGGATAATTTTATCCTTATTTAACACTTCTAAATCACTTGAACCTCTGCGACGCTCAAACTTACGTGTTTTAAAAAGTTAATACACTTAATCCACCAACTTAAACACTTAACTTGAATCGAAAATACAAGTGTTAAATAATTAAACAATAATTACCATAACTATCCAGAATAATTTCAGTAATCATTAAACACTAAAAATATTTATCATCAAACACATTTATTCCAGACACTATTCATCTTCTTCTTAAGCTTCATTTGACCTTGTGCATATATCCGAAGATACTAAACACGTATAAAATAGGTCATTTAGCTCAATCATAAGAAGTTGAACCAAAGAATCGGCATACAACGAATAAAGTTAATAAAAACATCGAATGTTAGAAAGGATCAAACAAAACTGTAATTAAAGAGTGAGATATACAAAAACAGAGTTAGTGTTAGTACAAACAAAGTTAGTTATCAGTGAAAACAAAGTTAGTTGTTAATGAGTTAGTGAAAAATCTGTTAGAGAAATTTGTTAGAAGTTAGATGTTTGCAAAAACACTTCAAAAACAATAAATAAAAGCAATCTGTACAAAACTTCAAAACAAACACACATTTATGCAAATGTACATTCTTTATACAAATACATCAAAGGTTTAGAAGATTAAGATAGTTGTATTTTAATACAAAATGGTCACTTTCTAATGCTAACCTCTATTATACCTTATGCTCGTCTTATACTGCAAAGTTTTAGTCTATTGTTTGAATGCATGCCAGCACTTAGCTACCCTTTAGGCTGTCACCCCTTCGACTTAATTGAATGTAGGTGCTTCTTACAATGAAACTCTCTAGTCACTAAATGCAAAGATGTTCTCCATCGATCCTTCTTGCTTGGCCAGCAACAGACGTCTACCTTAGTGCAAGCCTTCCACTCAGTGAAGGGGGTGGCAAAGGAGTAGGAGTCTTTCGATACAAGCTACCTTGGGATTGCCATTTTCCAGTCCTCCACCCGAGAAGAGAGTTGAGTCCAGGAGCTCTTGCTTGGAAGATCAAGAAATAGAACAATAGCTAACTCTCTAGTTGTAGGTAGAAGTTTCCAACATCAAAAAAGACCCTTTGATTATCGTCCAACACCTTTTTATAGAAGTATGATAGACATTTCTACTTATGTGAAGATTTTTCTTTGTTTTATGGCTCAAGGGCTGGATGGTCATTTCACTTCCTGTAGAAAATTCTTCTCCAGCAATGTGATCATACTTGTGTGTAGTACAAAATCACATTGTAGCCTTTATTTCAAAAAATGATTTTTATTTACAAAGTGTGCTATCCTAATGTAAGTTCGTTGTGCTATCAAAATAACATAGCGAGCTTACGTTTCATTATTCCTACGAAACTACATAAAAAAAATAAATAAAACCTGCATATATTTGTAATGTTCTTTTCAAATATTAAAGCATAATAAACAACTAATTCGTGTATTTTCTCTATCAATTAAACTTAAACTCATGTAACTTTAGAAATATGCAATTGACATGAATTTCTATTAAAGTACATGATAAATGATGATTTTTTCTATAAAGTGTAGTAATTAAGATACATAAAAATGTACAAATTAGCACTCTACACATGTTCACGTCAAACTTTGTATATTATATTTTCTTCTTCACTTGTGACTTTTGATTTATGTCACTTTCTAGCAAATTCTTAAAGAAATGCTAGGCTATGGTCAACTTTAATTTTTCTGCTTGATGCTGTAAATGCCCAAATTGGACTAGAGGAATGGACTATCTTTCTACCAATAAATACATGTTTCTATCTACAGTTTTATCTTATTGTTAGCATGGCTTTAAGTTCATTGGTTTCAGAATAATATTGAGTTCACTTTTTAATTTTGTCACAATTATCATATTTGGTAGTTGTGTATTATAATTTAGTATGCCACAAACATTTGTATTGTTTCAATAGCAGGATCTTCTATTACATGGACTGCAAACATTTAGCATTATTAAAGAATCTAAAAATTATGTGTAAACAAAAGCAATGGTACTAAATGATCTATACTTGGCATATTGCTATCCTCTTATCTGCATTTTCTGAAATTCCGAAAATAGGAGTTCAGATACTTTTGTCCTGTATCAATGAAATGTAGGATACCTCTACCTTGTGTCAAACCGTTATTTGTTGTCATTTTATGTTTAGTGCCATCAATCCCATCTATATGAGGTTTCCCTCATTCTCTTTTATGCAGCAACGTACATGTTAGAATAGTTTCACATTTGTTAAAATAGAGAGTGAATTTGGACTTATATATGATGGTGTATTTTTTCATTCATTGTTAATTAATTTTAAGATGAAATTTCAATATGATGTTAAAGCAAATCCACATATATCCATGTATAGATACTTATAAGCATATGAATGAAGGTACAAGTAAGGAAGAGTGTTGTGATATTCTCACATTAGTTAAAATACAGATTGAACCTAATTTTATACAATGATAAACCGTTTCACTTATTATCAATTGATTTTAAAATACAAATTTCAACCGTACAAATAACTTGATTAGTTTCACATTTGGAAATCTTGAGGCAGCTTTTTTTTGTAGACATATTGGTAAGTTGTATTTTTAAGGTAAATTCGACAGAGTTTTACACATTCAAAGGTTGATTTTGATTTTTATATGATTTATCTAGAGTTGATATGTTAGAATATGGATTTTATTATAATTAATTGTTGATTTTTTTGAAAATAAAAGTGCTTTATTGTCATGGCAGTTTGTTTGATCATTTAGAAATTTAGAATCCCCTTAGCAAATTGAAAATGTCCTGTGGACTTGCCAAAGCTTTCTGGACTACACAGACCATGATGTTTGTCATATTTGTTGGGAAATTTCTACTTAGACTTTGTTTATCTTGATGTGGACGATGTACTTAACCATCCGCAACTGCCAGGGCTTCTTTAAGTTCCATGTAAATTTCCAGTGATCTTATGAATTTATGATAGCATTTGATTTTTGTAGTTTCCCTGTAAATTCTTAACCAATAAAATACGGTGATGTTTTTTTTGTGATTACGTTGCATTATATCATATCACAATGTTTCTTGATGATTATATATCATTCATTTGCAACAAATGATCTTTTATTTCATAACTATATGAAGGCGTGCAAGAAGCTAGGGCAGATCGAGCTTTCTGATTGTGAAATGTATGCCTCATGTGAACCCTGCCCAATGTGCTTTGGTGCAATTCACCTTTCACGAATCAAGGCAATGATCTTATGATTTTGTTGAACTTGCTAAAATTTTCAATTTCAACCATGGTCTGGCTTTTACTGAGAGAAATCTGGTGTTGCATGCTGATGCAGAGATTGGTGTATGGAGCGAAGGCAGAGGCTGCAATTGCCATTGGGTTTGACAACTTCATTGCGGATGCATTGAGGGGCACAGGGTTTTACCAGAAGGCTCAACTAGAGATAAAGAAGGCAGATGGCAATGGTGCCATCATTGCCGAACAGGTATTTGAGAAGACCAAGGCCAAGTTTCAGATGTACTGAATAAACTTCTCGAGGGACTTTGGTTGATAACTAGCTGATTTGACTAAACATCTGTAATAAATGGGATCACATTGAACATGCTCAATCTGTCTAACAAAATCAATATTTGAAACACCAGTGTTCATGTTCAGCAATAACAAGCAGTTGCACCAAGCAATCAAAGATTTGAAACCCCATTGAAGAAGGGTTGGGGGAGAGAAAAGTTGTATTCTACCGAAAGTTATTTTCTTTAAATCTGATGGTCAACCTCACCTAGTGAGATTATTATTATCGTTGTTTTCTTGAAATCTGATCTTATCCAATGGTTCTGGGCATTTTCAAGTTCTCGTCGCACAAATATAGGGATGAATGTTGCTGTGATGATGCAGGCATATATATATATACCAAGCACTTGTATGCACGCATCACAGCTACATTCATCCAGGAACTCTGATTTGCTTTGGCATCTCAAGGCCGAGCTGTTGAGACATGGGACATTCATTGGTTGCTAAGTAACAATTCCTTGTTATATTCGCAGCTACATGCGGGCGTCGCACGTGTGAACTTTGCCATATGCGTACGTGTCAGGTGGGGCTCGCACTTTTATATTTGTCAAATTATAAAATTATTATTTTTATATATTTAAAAGTTATAGTGTAAAAAAAAAACGATTTTGCAACTGCTAGGCGTCCACATGCTTACAACATTTTTAATAAATTTATGGAATGGATCTTGGTCCATTCATTAAAAATTAAAGAAAAATTTGACGGGCGCCTACATAAATTTATTATTATAAAAATATTATAAGAACTTTTTCAAATCGTAAAAATAGCATTGCGGAACTGCTGAGTGCCGTACAAGAACTTTTTCCCTTTAAAAATTATTTTATTCCGATCATAAAAATATTATTATAAAAATCAAAAAAACCATCACACCAGAAAGCTAGAACGAATATCTGTGTGGTCCTCTCACGAAAGTAGCAAAATATCACAACTGGAATTTCTTAAAACGATTTCCTAATCTATTTATGATATAATTTTGACATTTAAAATAAATAAAAATTGGAAACTTAAGACTTTGGAATTAAAAGCATACGTTTGAGAGGAGTTCTAATTAGTTCTGAAAGTTAAATGAAGTTAGAGTTATATAGAAATGGTAAAATAAATAACGTTGAATTGTATAATAATTAGTGTAGTTGAATTTATATGTTAAAATTTATACAATGATAATAAAAAATTAAAAATTATATTGAAGTTAAAATTAAGGAAACTCTTCTTAAACGTAACCCAAATCTCTAAGCTTGAATCTTTCACGGTGCATTTGTGTTCGATGCAGCTGCAGTTCCATCACTGCCTTCCCAATTGACAGGAAATTAAAATTATTTTGACGCTAATGGTCAGGTCACAACACCGTCTGTCTCCGTTCGTCTTCTTCCCTTTCATTTGCGCTTACCCTCGTTTTGACTGAGTCTGGACCACAATATATATATGCTCTATACATCAATCCGTGGTTGATCCAGCTTTCTTGTCAATGCCAATTAAAGAAGAATTTGTGTATTTAGAATTAATAAAAAATTATATAAAATAATGAAATTTTTTATCAATTTACATAATTTTTTTATCAATTTTAAATATACAAACACTTCCGGGAAGTTCAATTTGCAAGGAGGTGGTCCTGATCTACGAAGAAATCAGTTGCTTTCTGCTTCAGTGGGTTTGCGAGGGACCACTGTTCGTGGTCCATAATGGCGGATGCACGAGAGTGCAAGTTCTTCTTCCAGCAGTACTCACGCGGGGAAAAAAGAACAAAAAAAAAAAACCCTTCTCCTTTCAACAGTGTTGAACGTACCGAAAACACATCCCCATTGATCGAGAAAGAGGGAGATCTATTACACTGTAGTCCTGTATATATATTATTGGCTGTGCCACGGCTGCTCTCCTCACATCTCTTCTTCTTTCCACATGATCGGAACAATGAAATTATTTGAATTCCTTTCATGCGCTTGCTCGTTTATTAATATTAATATTATTGCAATATTACTTGTTTCATACGACTCTGGTAAAACTGTCTCGCTCATGTTTGCCAAATGTCAAAAACATGTGCCGAACATGTCGTGCACCTTCATCCACAAATAAAAAAGGTTCTCTGATCTTTGGGACGACCTTGGAGATAAGTTAAACCGACGTCAAAAAGGTCGCTCTCGATGATGCTCTGACTTTTATTCTCCAAGCCAAAGACGTCCAACCACACTTCGATACCTATTTATTTTATTCGGATGCACAGGTAGGATATCAAACCGGCGCAAGTTTCCGATAAGGTAAGCTAGGCATGGTGAGGTCAGAAAGAGGGCGTAGCGCTTGCGACTCTCTGGTCTGGACGTGGGTCCGAGGTCAAGTGGGTCAAGAAAGGTGAAGCTGAAGAGAACGGGTCCAAGGAAAGCAGAGGGGGCGGGGCCTGGTCGACGGAAAAGATCAAGTCCAAGAAGTACTGTTCGGTGGTTCCTCCAAAGTCGTACGTATGTCTACCGATGGAAAATGTTGCCATCCGTGGCACGCAGCAGGCTCTTGAGGAGTTGAGGAGTGGAGGAGGAGCAAGGCGTTGCTTTTCTGGGGTCTCTCCCTTTTCCAACCCCGAGGAAAAAGGGCCGGCGCGGGTCACTTCCGGCCGCCGATGCCGTCGGCGATCGGGGACTTTAACCTTCGTATTTTAAATGCATCTGTTTCCGATTTTAATAATGATAAAGAATTAAAATTAAAAGTGATAAAATAAATAATATTAAAATTATATATATAAAAATTTATACGATAATAATAATTTATAAAAATGTGTATAAAATTGTCACTAAAATTCCTAAAATTGAAATGAACAAGACTCGTTTTAAAAAAAGAGAGAATTCGTTTTGACCGCTGAAAAGAAGCTTTTTGTCGTTTCCAACCGAGTTGAGGGTTTCTCATGCAAGTGCGGGTGCCAACAAGCAAACCTCAACATCGTATCATTTATCAGCACGAAGAAAAATAAGGTTTTACTTTCAAATTTACGTGGTAAATTTTGCTTGAACGAAAGTCTGCAATCGATGCAAAAGACGATGATGAATAGGATGATCATATCTCGAGCAGGAAGCATGCACCCACCATATATGTTCGACCAGGGAAGAATCAAAGAGCTTGCTTGGTTAATTGTTTAATGATCGGAGCTAGAACAGGGGAAGGGAACATGTTTCTGCGTTCCTACATAACACGATTAATTAATCTTTGGTCTATATATATCTTAACAAACTTTCATTCAAATGCAAATCATTAGATTATTAGTCTTCGATATTTGTTCCACCGGCGCGTCATTGTCGTAGCGTACGTGCGCTACCGTAAACGGTACGGATCTACAACAAATGACAAACACGCCGACTCTGATTGACGGGATATTTGTGAAATCCATGCATACCACAAAAATTTACATAAAAACTATAGAAAATTAAATATCATACACAACTCTGCAAATATTTCACACACAAAAAACTAAAAAAAAAGGAGAAAATTTTAATTCACAGAGCATGTGGTGGGATCACTTCCCATGGTCCTGTAAGTTTTTCTTAAAAAAAATTTATGGTCTTAATCAGGATGATCAAGATCTAATGATCTTCAAACATTTTACCATAAAATAACTATTTTCAAGTAATGTTCATCTGAAGTCCATCCTAGAGGAATATATCAATCCCTGCCTGCACTGCATATTAAAAAGTCGGTATATTTTTTCTAATTAATTGCAGACGAGAACTCAATTAACACTTAATTTAACATATGTATATCATGATGAATTTTCAAAACGTGTCAGCTTTCCTTATAAATTAAGTAATTATATATTTTGATTTAACTTCTAAAATGCAAAATTAATTAAAAAGAGGCATGACTAGAAGAAGTTATACGGGCACTAGCACTTGTGTGTTCAATATTTATTACACGTACAATATATTATACAAAGAAAGCCCAGAAGAGAGTTGCAGGCTGAAAACGTTGAATTATAATCATACATCTTTAATACCCGTCTATCGATCTGTGTATTCAGAACAGAATCCAATTAAGTATTATTGAACAATTTTAAGTGATTTTTGGTACGGTGACTAATTAAACAAAGATCTTAGAATTGATAAATGGTTATAACTTTTTAATCCTGTATATGTTTAATAACTAACAACATTAATTTATTCATCCGTAATTGTCTTCGATCTTCCTTCATATAGTTGCTCAGAAAACTCTTAATGCGTGATGAATAAATTAATTATGTGTTTAGTTTCTTAATATGTCCAGGACTGAGGGTGAACATCTCATCACATCTCATATGGTCAATGATAATTTAAAGAAGGATGGCCAGTCAGACGGAGAAGGTGGAAGAGGACGCGCGAGTGATATGCACGTACATTCAATTAATTTACGCTGATCGAATTACATCTATAAATTGATATATATAAATTAAGACTAACTTGACCATTCATTATAGGCCGAAAACATGAACATTCGATCAACTACTTTACCATTCGCTGTTGATCGATTAAATCAACAGCGAATAACGCACAATTAAAAGAGGTAAAATATCTTGTATTCAAGATCCGAATGTAATATTATCAATATAAAACAATGATTTATATAGTTGGTTTAGAACATGCAGTAGTACTCCTAAAGGTCATTAATTGGTGAGTACGAAAATCATCACCATAACAATTTTGCACTCGTTAGATTCCAATTCTGATAGGATTTTAAACACCGCACCCAGTTTTGATCAACTAAGCCATTATATATATTTATATATATATTTAAAAGAAGGCCATTATATTTTGATGAAAAACCATGCATCACGTACAGTGAACAAAGAAAAGAAAAGAAAAAATCTGCAAGTTGCTGTCAGCTCCGTTGAAACCCGAACCCCTTCCCTTTCCGAAGTGGCGTGCCGATTCAGGCACGCCCGCAAGTATTCGAACTCAAGTCGGCAGCAGGAAAGCGAAACGGCGGTACACCAAGAAATACGGCAAGAATAACGTTTGGGTTTAGGGCGTCGATCACCTCGCGCCAGAGTTTTTTTCCCCCACAAGCGAACAGCTAGTAGTCAGAAAGAAAACGAGAGGCTCAGGCCTCCCGAGCTCGATCCTCTTGCAGCTGGTGCGTACAAGGACGCGCCGCTTTCGTTTACCACGTACATTTCGAGGTTCCTTCTCCGGTTCAAATTCTCGTTCCATTCATGTATATGTCCCACCACATATATATATATATATATATATTAAATATATACATCATACATACATATATCGTTTGGAAACCCGAGTTTCCATGTCTCACTTCTCTGTCTCGCAAGTACATTGGAAATCTGACGAATAGAAATTAAAAAAATAGGAAAAAAAATTTTAAAATAAAAAATTTAAAATTATTTGTATATGTTTTAAAATTTTAAAAATATTAATTTAAAAAAATTATAAATATTTTATATTTTAATATTTTAAATATAATTTTACATTTTTTGTGACCATAAATTTAGTAATAATCAAGAAAAGTTAAGCAAGACGGGAATGGATAAAATTTTTATAAGAATTTTTTTGATTAAATATGTGAGAAATAATAAAAAAAATTTATACTTATACAGTGATGGACAAATTTAAAATTTTTTCACTTTTTCCAAAGATGCATAAATACCTGAAAATTTTTCAAAATTTTCCTTTTTTAAAATTTCTAAAGGTCTATTTATGCAGTTGAAAATCTAAGAAAAAGAAATTTAAAAAAATAAAAAGGAAAATTAGAAAATAGAAAAAAAGTTTGAGTGTATGATGTGAAAATTTTGTAAAATTAATTTAAAAAATTGATAAATTTTTTATATTTTAACATTTCAAATATAATTGAACATTTTCTTATAACCACAAGTTTAACAATAATCAATGAAAGTTGAGTAAGATGTACTAGATTAGGAAAATGCATGTATAAATATATACATCAATTGTAAGAATTTTTTCAATTTAATAGGTAAGAAATAGTGATAAAAAAAATTTAAATATTTTAAAATTTTCTGAATGCGTAAATAACTAAAAATTTAAATTTTTTTCAAAACTTTCTTTTTTTCAAGATTCCCTTTTCTTTACCACAATATGCTCATCATTTCCTGGCTAATTAATTAATTAACACCATGTATGTATGTGAAACAAGATGATTGATGTTCTCGCTAACTTCTCAGTCACATCACCATATATATATATATATATATATATACACACACATGTATGTACGTTTCCGATGAAGGGGAATCTCTGATCGGTTCAGCTTTAACCGTAAGGATTAAGCTAATTACAGATGCGACGGAAGGTGGGAAATGATCGAGGTGTGGCCCAGCCTTGGACGATGGGTCAAGATGAGACAAATTGATGATCAGTGGTCATCCATGCAATGGAATCCAACATGAATGGACTAACGTATGATATATATATATATATATATATATATATATATATATATGGGAGTTGATTTTTTTTGGTGACGTTAGTAATTTTTTTTCTAATAGTATAGATTTGTTAGAAGAAATTTTGATGGTATTTAAATAAAATTTTAGTAGTATAAAAGAAGTTTTGGTGATTTAAAAAGAAAATTTTGATGGTACTTAGAGAAAATTTTAATAGTTTAAAGATGAAATTTTAGTAGTTCAAAAGAAATTTTGGTAATGCAAAGGAAGTTCAAGCAGTACGTAGAAAAAATTTCAGTGATGCAGAAAATATTTCAATCATTCAGTAAAAAAATTTGATCTAAAACTCATCACTAAATAACATTAAAATATCATTTTCATATATATATATATATATGTGGTAGAAGCATTCCGTTTCCGATATACATATACATATATATTTTAGCTAGGTAAAGTTATAAAAAAATACTCAGATTAATTTGGTATAATTAATTAATTAACGCCTAAACCCCTCGAATCACACCATGGCATGGCAATCTTCCTCTCTTAATTTGGAAATTATACAACACACCACGTAAATGGAGGCTGGGATCAGAAAATTAAAGGATGGCATTGAATTAAACATCTTCTTGGTCAAGGGCCATAAATTATTTGGAAATCGACCACCACGTACAACTCATTTAATAATATTGATGATTAAATTTCAAAGAACGTACGAAGTGCTACCATCATTTCAAAAAAAATGGTATAAATAATTTAAAAATATCATACAACCATTCGGCATTTACTAATCTACGAACCGATTTGGGCCGCCCCCACCTCGACAAGAAACGTTGACAACCATGAAAAAAGAGAGAGGCAAATTAAAGCAACAGCAGCATGGTTGGAAGCTTGTTTATTCAATCTATATATTAATTATATTTATATCAAGACCAGAGGCTTTGGATTCGACTACCAACCATCAAAAATACTATCTTATATATACTATCTTAATCTAGAATAACAAATTTGAGCAATGATTTCATGGGAAAAGCTAGCAGTACGCGAATTGACAACATTGCATAGCTATATTCTATATATATATACATGCACTCTTCGTTAATATTTAAATCTTAATTGCATGGTAATTAACAACATAGCCTAATCATTTCTTTTTTTAAAAAAAAACAAATCGTTTGCATGTTATTAAAAAAAATTAGTAATCCCCTGTGCGTAATTAAAAAACTGATACTTATTTCTGTGATTTTAAAAAAAATATCTGTTTTGCTTATTTAATTATCCTACCGTTAATTACGTACGTTAATGGTACGATTAACTCGCTGATTAATATAATCGTGGTTTGATGTGGTTAAGGGATCGATGTTACATTTATTTTCTAATTAATGTACGATTCTAACAATATTTATAAATTTTTAACGACCATTGACGAAAAAAAGATTTTTTAAATGACCGTAAAAATAATCATCGATTTTTTCAACGGTGCATGTATGCGGTGGTCACGTGAGAAAGCAACGGTTCCAGCCCCTTTTCTCAACCTAACCCTAACGACCAATTTTCCAAGCCCTGGCCAAATCAAGTGTGCATGCGGTCATGGCATCTTGAATGTGTACACCGTCAGAAAACAAAAAATAAAGGAATAATCAAAATTTTCTTTTAAAAAAGTTGGTCTAATCTAGATTAATTGATTAAATAACGTAAAATGAGAACTTGTGGTGCGAAAAGTAATTGATAATAAATGATAGTATTTGCATCGTATAAAGTCATATTTTACTCTTTTTTGTTTTGACAAATGCGAGACTTTTACTTGGCAACGTTTTCAAACATAAATCATCATCTAGTTTGGATTAATTCGGACGGGTGAGATATTTTATGTTAGCATGTGATAATCTTAGAAAATCACAGAATATTCTTCGAATATTTTAAAGGAATTAAATTAATTAAATATATTGATTAATTGTAACTACTATATATTTTGAGGAAGCAGATTAAGGTGGAGATACAGTAAGAATTAAATTAATCGTTCCTGTTACAAATATAGAAAGATTATTTAATCCTTTTTTCATCATCGTTTTCCTTTTTTATAATTAATCATAGTTACTCACCGGTAAAAGATCCTTCATTTTACGCAACTCGTGAGATTAACTTCTCATGGGAGTCGATTTAATTTCTTTTTTTTTGGGGGGTGCGGTGGTGCATGGGTTCGGTTCATCAATTAGCTGCGAAAATCCCTAACAATTGACAGCTTAACCAATGTGCGTGTAGCACGTTAGGCTTTGGCGATCAAGTTTAATTTTGAAAACTCGTGATCAAGATATAATTAATTAATTAGGTGTCACACTCGAGCTTTTTATAGGTCAGGGATGTTTTTAAAAGTAGACTCGGACGCAAAGAACTGTGTACGTTGAAACTATATATGGCATTGCCGAACGAAGCATATGTTACGTTACGGCACAAAACTTTCCACAGCAACGGCGCCACTTTCATCCCAGGATTAGGATTGTAGATTATTAAAATGGGAAAGATTAATCAATAAAGAATACTGGGTTGATTAAATATATTGTTACATATGGTGCCATCTATATATCTTGACCAACAAGACTAGCTTGTTTAATCATCCTTAAAAAAATGATCCATTAATTTGCAGCTGCAGATCGAATACTGGCGAGAACAGTGATTACATGTTTCGCTGCATCAAACTGAAGCACATGGTGGTGGTTGGACGGCTAGTAATTAAGATTTTTAAGATTAAGAAGCCCCCCTCCACCCTCCTCCGATCCGTACTTCTTGTTGGCGTCTCCTCATCCTTCAATTTTCTTCTTCTTCCGTAATAACAGGTTTCGCGCGTATAATTCGTAGGCCATGTCTAGCTGTGGAAAAAGGAAGGTCAACAACAATCGATCGAGTCCTTTACCGGTGGTACATGCCTCATCACGGAAGCTCCCGTTTTCGTCACATTAAAGATGTGCATGCATGTAGAATCTATATATATATATATATATGACTTGCTTAATTATGTGAAGTAAGCCACATGCACTTTGCTTCGTGACTTGGGAAGAGGCCGGAGGGTTGAAGAACAGAAACACAATCCGTGGTTCTTGAATTAATCACGTCTGTTCACGTGTATTTAATACTAGCTTTCTGATACTTATTTGGTTGAACTACAGATGCATATATCGATCTTGTACAATTTAATTGGGTACCATTTCTAAGGAGATTTCTTACAGCTTACAACTAATCCCATATTATCAATTCCACCGATATATATATCCGTCTCTTCCCCTTTTCCTTTTCTTTTATTCCTTATAATTTTCTGGAAAATAAAAATTAATAGCTAGCTTTTTTCAAATCTTGTTTAACGCTAATTAAATTATTGCATGACTTAATTAATCCCATTTCGTCACTTTCATTTTTTGTTTATCATTTTTTTTCGTAAATTACAAATCTAATTTCCGAAATTCCCTGCCGAATTGCACGCACAATTCTATATATGTTTATATATAAAATAGCATGTTGCAAATTTACTGATTCTTATTTGTTTGAATCTATGAATTGACCATCATGTGCATGGTAACATGTAGCTAGCTAGTCTTGCGAAATTGGATCGGTTCAGAAAGAAGGAAAGGTACGTAAAGCTATATATAGATCGAATAACAGCAGATAAAGAATAATCAATTGAATTAATTATACACTACATCAAATATGAATTGAGTGAATAAATCTGTCAACATCGATTAAAAAATCGCCACAATATAATAGCGTCTATAGTTGCAGACAATGTTAGAATAGGAGGATTAATTGTGGTGGACGGAAGGAGAGAGATAGGATTTAGAGTTCAATTTTAATCGTGATATCTATATTTTCTTGCCTTGCTGGTAAATCGATCGATCGCATCATGCGGGAGACTTTTTCTATCCATCCATCTGATCGATTTTGTGGCTCTAATTAATAATGGCGAGGGCGGGCGTACTCTATCGATCTGTTCCGAATTAATTATATATATTGGTAAAACCTGGATTCCTTTTTTTTTTTTTTTTTTTTTTGGGTTTCGTAAACTTCGTCGTTTCGATCGGTGTATTTTGTATGTAAGGTTGAAAGAGCCTTCTTCGATCTGAATCGTGTTTTTACACCTGGGCAAACCGCCCTGAACGGCACGCCATTTTTGGATCCCGGGTGGGTGGGGCGGGGGAGGAGACGAGAGTCAAGGGGCGAGCAGAGAGCAGAGTGGGCCCCACTCAGCAACCGACCCCGGAGCAAATGCAACAATTACGCTTTTTTAAAATTTTTTTTAAAAATGATAACAATGAATAGGTCGAAGAAAAGATGGAGAAGTTGCCGTCAATCTCGTTGACCACCAGCCGACCCAGCCCACCTCAACCCCACGTGGCTCGGCCTGAACCGCCGTCGTCTCAGGGCCCAACACCCCGGAAGACGGAAGCGGAAGTCTTCCTTCGTTCCCTCCAGCTGGCACGACGCCATCGGCCTCCCCCCCCTCCGGCTCCCCTACTTATCCACCACCATCGTCACCGCTCCGCTTCTTGTACCTCCCAGCTCTTGCTCGTCTCCCTCTCTCCGCCACTCTCTCTCTCTCTCTCGTCTGCCATGGATGTGCCCCGGGAGATCCAACTGTTCCGTTCCGCCTCCACGCCGTGCGACGCCCTCAACGAGGTGGACTTCTTCTCCAGAAGCACCGTCGCCGGCAACGGTGCTTGCGGTGACGGTGGCGGTCACCGTAATTCCGACGGAAAAATAGAGGTCAACGTAAGAACATATACCTGGCCGGGATGCATGTATATATATATCCATCCTTAATTCCAGGCCGGCGCGGATTGGGTGCCGGTGATTAATTATATATATGCATACCTTGTCTTTGTGGATCTCTTCTTCTTCTGTGCTGCTGAGCAGTTGTTGGATTTTGTTGCATGGCAGACTTGTCTCCAGCTCGGGATGGTGAATTCCGACGGCGGTGACGATGGAGGAGGGAAGCCCAACAGCAGGGTTAGCCCCGGCCCATCGCCAATCCTTTAAGATTCTTCTTGTTCTCGATCGCTAGCAGCTAGCCGATCGAGTTATGCATCTATCTATATAAATATCTATATATGATGAGTGGGTATTAATTTGGACGGTGCGAGGAGGCGGGGGAGTGATTCGTGATTGCCTTGATTTTGCAGTTGGGTACAATAAAGGCAGAGCTGGAGCTTATGCGAGAGGAGAACAGGAAGCTGAAAGGCATGTTGGATCATCTCAACGGGAATTTAGGTTCCCTCAACGCCAATCTGCTTGTCCGCGCCATGGACCAGCACAAGGCTTGTAACGATGACTTGATCAACCCACAACCCGAGGTAATCACTCAGTTCCATGCATCGATTTAAAGATTATTGTTTATTTACATTTAGTAGTTCAGCTCTAGCGCTACCACCACGCGCGAAGCAGACCTTATGATGCTCCCAAGATCGATCGAGGTCTCTAAATTAGCTTTTTATTAATTGCGGCAAACGTATTTACTCCTCCACCTCCTCCGTGGCTCAACGAAGCTAGGCAGGGGCACTAGCTTGTTTTCAATCAAATAGCACGCACCAGTGATCGGAAGCCCTAGCAGACCATGGGCATGTACTTCTTGTATTGATCCGAACCCCCCCGCGCTGATGATTAACATGCAGTATTTCTTTCAGACGGAAACCATAACCATTCATATATATATATATATATATATATACACACACACACATACGCATCCCCCTCTAATTTGTATATATGGTCAATTAATTGATGGCCATTAGATAATAGAATAATTGGGGTTCGTCGAAGCAATTAAATGTCAAAACTTTACTAATTGTACAAGTGCAACTGGGGATTTCTCTGCTGATCCGATGTTCCTAGCTCTCTTTTCTATAATCTTATTCAATATATTGATGCACCCACCCAAATTTTTGGGGATCTATAAATCGGCAATTGATCCGTAGGCATTAGTTAATCGGTCGATATTAATTACATCACAATTTTGCCTTCAGGGTGTAAAGAGGGACGAATTAAGCTCTACGCAGTCCCCCATCTCCACGCAGCAACTGCCTAAGGGCACGGACGGCAACCTGACGGACTCTAACGAATGTAATGACGAAGTCGACGACGACGACGACGTTCAGCTGGTGGCCGCCATCGCGAACAATGCCTGTCCCAAGGAATTCGAAGGTGGCGTCACCGTGGCCTCCAAGCGGCCGCTGCCTCTCGACGCTGCCGGACCCTCCTCGCATCAGCCGAGCGCTTTCAAGTCGCTGAAACTGCCGGAAGAGAGGTCGGAGACTGATCAACTGTCCGAACTCACGACCCGGAAGGCGAGGGTCTCCGTTCGTGCACGATCGGACGCGCCCATGGTGAGCTACCTACCAGCACCGATCATTCTGCATCAATTGCATGCCAATTAATAATATATAATTAATTTCTCACACTCATTAATGCTTTCTTAATTCACGTACTCACCTTAACTATCATTTCAGTAAATTAATATGCTCTCGCGTCCATCATATATATATGTATTTTTGTGTACGTATTGGAATGAAAATTTTCATTCCCAAATCCAGGCCCTGGATATAGAAGTACGTAATGGGCTTAATCAGGGATGTTAATTAAATTCCGTAATGCATTGATTTGGATTATTTATCATCATGCATGGTTGCCGTTTCAGATCAGCGACGGGTGCCAGTGGAGGAAGTATGGTCAGAAGATGGCGAAGGGAAATCCATGTCCTCGAGCTTACTACCGCTGCACCATGGCCAACGGATGTCCGGTACGAAAACAGGTAACCCCGTCGCTTCACAATTTTAATTTAAGATTACAAAAATCTAACTGAAACTGAAGTCAATCGATCGATCGACCTAGCATAATTTTTGTCTGATCCGATCCGTACGTACGTACGTACCTGGACTTTGCCACTTTGGAACAGGTGCAAAGATGCGCCGAGGACAAGACAATCTTGATCACGACGTACGAAGGGAACCACAACCATCCGCTGCCACCCACGGCCATCGCCATTGCCAACACCACCAGAGCGGCGGCCAGCATGCTGCTCTCCGGCTCCACCATGAGCAAAGAAACTGTAGTCAACCCCACCATGTTCCCACAACTTCCCTACGCACCCTGCGCTACCCTGGCAACGCTCTCCGCCTCAGCCCCCTTTCCCACCATCACCCTCGATCTCACCCAACCACCTCCCATGGCCCCCCTCCAACGCTCCCCTCCGTTCGGCATGCCGCACCCAATGTATCAACCTCAGAAGCCACCCTCACTGCAGCCCCCGCAATTCCCCCCCGCCTCCATGGTCGAGAGCGTCACGGCAGTCATCAAGTCGGACCCCAACTTCACGGCGGCGTTGGCGGCCGCCATCAAGACCATCATGG
This sequence comes from Amphibolis antarctica, assembly GCA_024699675.1. Classification (NCBI taxonomy): domain Eukaryota; kingdom Viridiplantae; phylum Streptophyta; class Magnoliopsida; order Alismatales; family Cymodoceaceae; genus Amphibolis; species Amphibolis antarctica. Next base: position 2,109 of record JAMKPZ010004976.1, on the reverse strand, counting down.
CCGCACCGACGGAGCCTGGCAGGGTTGGCGGCACTTGCACCGACGACGGGTCTCCTCCTGGGCCGCCGGCTGGGCCTGGCTCGCCGCACTTGCCTCAATCTTGCACGACCTTTTCCACCAATTAGGGAGGAACCGAGTGGGAGGGAGATGGCCAACAACGTGTTAGCCGCGCGTCAATGTACATGAAACAAGAGATCTGTGAGTTCCTTTTGGGCCAAGGCCCGGTTATCTTATTTTTGTTTTTTTACTAAATTTAGGGTTTTATTTTCTTTATTTTTTTATTATGTATAAAATACTTTGTATTCTCTAAATGCTAAGTAAGCGACTTTTGCCTTAAAGCTCTCTGTCTTCTTCCTCGACTCTATCTCCTTCATCCTTCTTCTTCGACCTTCAGACCTTCGCTACCATATATATATATATATATGTGTTTTTCTTTTTCCATAATTACCGTTTTTATTACACGGGCTGCTAACATATACATATACATTTCTATTTTTCGGATAAATAAATATTATTTATTCATACGAAAAATAGTATAGTACATGACAGTCCTCTACATGTTTTTTTTCTTGAAAATACCGTAGAGAAAATCCATTAAATAAAAAGGTTCGGTCAATATAAATTACAAACTACGATCGAATTGAAGAAAGGCAATGTAGGTTGTCACTAGGCTCTAGACTTGTCAATCGTGTCGTGTCGGGTCAGTACGACACGATTTTTATATCAACACGGCACTATTCGTGCCGGCACAGTACGGCCCATATCACCAATGGGTCAGCTCAGGCACGACCCACGGCACGAAAAAACACTATTCGTGCTGGTTAATGACACGAGTTTGACTAACACGATTCTTCTTGAGAGACACGGTGCTACTACCCGGCCATCGGCCCAATGACCTAGCAGTCGATCCAAGACTCGGCAGCCTGTCTCCCCTGTCAGCCGCACGACCCGTTCACGGTTCACCCCCCTCCCGCGCATGCGACTATTCAACTCACGGCCCCTGCCAGCCCACACGGCCTTTTGCGGCTCTGCCCTTTCGACCATCCTGATCAGGCGGGAAGGCGAGACCCAGCACTATGAGCCGACTTCCGACCCAATGACCCAGCAACCAACCCAATGACCCGATTGCTAGCCCAGGCACAGTTCCCCAGCCCACCCGCCCGTGCATACGACCGTTCAAGTGTTCAACCATCAATATTTAAATTTAATTCAACATTCAAATATTCAAACAACTTAATAAATGAGACAATCAGATAACAATGTATATAATTAAATTAAATTTTTATTTATTAATGATTACGTATTTTATATTTACATTATTACAAATTTACAATTACATTTAAACAAATTTTACAACAAAATTAAATTACATTTTAAAACAAATTACAAATTAAAAAATTAAAATTAAAATGTTTTAGTTATGAAATATTTAAGTTTGTAAGTTACTCTGTAAAATCTTCAACTTCATCTTCTTTACGGAATGCAACAAACTTCTAGTCTTTTACACACATTAATGCTTCTATTATATCTTCTTTAAGTTTGCACCTTCGGTCATCAAGCACGTTACTACTCATGCTGAAAACTTGTTCACAAGCTACTAAAGACACTGGAATTGTTAATAAATCCTTTGCCATTATTGATAATATTGGAAAAATAAGTGATTATTGCCTCCACCAATCTAAAACATCAAATGTATTTAAGTTAGAATATTGAGTAAATAATAATGATTGGTGATTCGTTGCATTAAAAGTAATTAATTCATGTCTAAATAGTATAGGATTATAATTATATGATGATGATGTTGGAATATCTTCGTTAAATCTTGGATCTTGTAAAAATGCCCAAGAATCTAAAGATAGTCCAACATTTGATTATGGTATTGTGGACATTGGTGGAGGAGAATGTTCTATTTTTAATCCATATCTTTGTGTTTATAAATCAAACATTTGATTTAATTGTTCTTCTATTGTACTAACATTTAATCCTAAATCTACACCTAAACTCATTTGTATTCCCCTAATTAATTTACTAACATATCTTATTTTACACCTAGGATCTAAGTATGCACTCAAAATATATAATGTAGGGATTTCATTCCAATATTTTAAA
>JAMKPZ010004975.1:0-19725 GCA_024699675.1 Amphibolis antarctica | reverse complement strand
TAATTAAGTAATCTATGTACCTATTGTTTGTATTGTTGATTTTGTGTTATTAATACTAAATAATGGTGAATGTACAATATTTCTAATTACGTTAAAAAGAATTCTTTGTATTTGATTATAGTAAAAGATTTAAAAATTAATAGACAAGTCTCAAGATTTTTCTTCTTCACATAAAAAAAAAAATTTCAGTAAAAAGATTCGAATTAGTGTTATTTTACTTGTAGCTTTTTTTTATTTATGTTTTTTATTAAAAAATTACCTGTCAACTAGATTCATATTATCCAATAATAAATACAACACATATGTATACATACCAACATACATACATATGTATATATATTTACGGGAGACCTACGGTCCCAGCAGTTGTCTTGTCGCTGTCGGAAATCAAAGACAAGGTGTTCACGTTCTCTCCCCTGATCCTCTTCACGCTGCCCGAGAGTTGTAAATGTTGAAATGACAAGACATGGAGTGTAATACAGTGAATCTTATTTGTATACGGTAAAATATTTTTTTATTATTTAAAAACTTTAACATGGGAGTTTAGCATGTAAGAAAGTCTTGAAATAGTTTCACGTACGGGTAAACTTTTTACTTGCATTGTGAAGGATTTTTTTCTTATTATTTAAAAACTTTTAAAACATTACTTATTATGCTTAATTTGGTAATGGATAAGTTAATTGTTAAAGATCATTAATCGATCCCGATAATTACAAGATGGAGGGAGGACATCATCATCATCATCCTCTCCGGCATGCGGTGCAACGCGACCCTCTTCAAGCTCCATCCATCTGGTGGAGAACGTACATCTTCAGAACCCACCCCCGACTGCAGAGGCCTCGGTGCCGTTCGAATCCATCCGACCTGCCACGACCCAAACTCATTTCGGATGAATAATTACTCTGACAAATACATTTATTTACATACAGGCTGTGGTTGAATTTTATATCACTGGTTCTGTACGTTACAGAACGTCCAACCATGCATCTCCCGCAAATAAAGAAAGCAGTTTCACAACATTCTTTAAGAAAGCAGAGACGACCCAACGCCGAGTGAGTCGTCCCATCCATCTCCACCACGACTTCGCCGACACCAGCCACGCTGCCGCCGACTACCGCCACAACCACCAGGTTTCCCTTCACACGGAGTGACGGAGATGACCTGATATTTTATTATTTTTTAAAGATTTTACTATAATTTACTTATAAAATCTTATTAAGAAAAGAAAAATAGAATAATATTTTTTTACGAGAGAAAATGACGATTGAAATTCATTCACTTTTTTTTTACCACACTACCTCGGTTATAAGATCAATCGGAGGAAGGTTAGTAGTCAGATTGAGTTAAGATTTTAATGATAAAATCGTGACCTGATATTCATTAGATCAGACGATTAGATCAAAGATTAGAGTAATAGAAAATTCGAAACATATTTCAAAAGTATTCTATTTGTGTAGTTCTATAATGTATACTTTTGATAAAAGGTCAATTTAAAAAGTACAACGAAATAAATTTTTATTGAAAATTTTTCATATTCATTTCAGCCTGACCACTGACTGCTCCACCGCAACTTCACCCAGCCACGTTGTCGCCACAACCATCAGGGTTCATGTTGATGGGTTTCCCTTCACACGGAGATGACCTGATATTTTATCATTTTACAGAGGATGACAACTAAAATTCATTTACCTTTTTTCCTATCACGTCACACCTAGATCGTAGGATCGATCGGAGGAACGTTTGTAGTTAGATTAAATTGAAATTTTAATAGTAAAATTGTGATTTGATATTTTTTAAATCAAATAGTTAGATTAAAAATTAAAGTAATAGAGAATCAAATTCAAAAAAAATTTTAAAAGGATTCTATTTATATAATTTTACGATATATATTTTTTAAGTAGAATGTCAGTTTGAAAAGTACGATAAAATTTATTTTTACTAAAAAAAATTTTAATGATTCGAAGATTCGTGTATCTTTATTCCGACCCAACCCCTGCTCCACCACGGCTTCGCCGACGCCAGCCACGTTGCCACCAACTGCCGCCACAACCGCAGGGTCCACGTTGATGGGTTTCGCTTCACACGGAGATGACATGATATTTTATTATTTTTTTGAGATTTTTCTGTAATTTACTTATAAAATTTTATCAAGACAAAAGAAAAATAGAATAATAGTTTTTAATCAAAGAGGATGACGATTGAAATTCATTTACCCTTTTTTCTACTACATCATCTTGATCATAGGACTGATTGAATGAACATTTATAGTCAGATTAAACTGAGATTTTAACAGTAAGGTCATGGCTTGATATTTTTTGGATCAGACAGTTAGATCAAAGATCAGAGTAGTAAAGAATCAGATTCGAAAGAGGTTTTAAAAGGATTCTATTTATACAGTTCTACAATATACACTTTTGGTAGAGAGTCAGTTGAGAAGTACAACGAAATCCATTTTTGTTAAAATTTTTTTAATGATTCAAAGATTCGTGGATCTTCATTCTTGTAAAGTTTTGTGACTTTAAGGGATACGTAGAGGTAACAGAAATTCCTGAAACGTAGAAGTTGAATTGGGTAATTTCTATATTTTTTGTTTGTATTGTTAGATTTTATGTCATTATTAGTTGATAATGATAAATGTATAATACCTCTTATTAATCACCAGAGAAGACATTATTCCTATCTCTTTTATTATAGTGAAAAATTTTAAAATACATCGATAAGTTTCATGTCTTTTTTTCTTCACGCTGAAAAGAAATTTTCACATAAAAATTTGATGTTATTTTGCTTACAATTTATTTAATTTCTTTATTTAATTTTATCATTGATAAATTACTCGCAGACTCTAAATTTCCCAACACAGGCCGCCACTACTGCCACCTAAATATTTAAAAGTCTATTTATTTATATTTTTTACTATTTTGTATTTTATAGTATTGTTTACGAAATAATTTTTACATAAATTATATATTTTATTTATTATTTATTACATATTTATTATTTAATTATTAAATAATGTTATTACATATTTTATTTATTATTTTTAATATATTTTAAAAAAAATTATTATCATTATTTTTCTTTCACAAATCAAGTAATTTTTAAAAATCATGAATATCAACTGATCACACAGGTAAAGAGCTTCTTATCATATTTGTTTAAACTATATTTATTATATATTTTTACTTTTTTATTATATACCTTAATTATATATACTAATATTTATTAAATAATTTTAATAATTTATATAAAAATTTATACATCTTAAATTTTTTGAATAACGTCAATCCTACCTCATTTCACTTGACCTTGTGCCGATGTAAAAATATATTAATCATTTTATTGATTTTTTATCTATTAAATAAGTAATTAAATTTTTTAATAAAAATTGAATTGTTTATTTTTCACTGTTAGTTGAACTATTTTTTTTTTTCAAAAATCGTATTTTATTTTTATCAATTTTTATCCGATATTTCACAAATTATACTAGAAATTGAAAATTTTAATAATTGGAAAAACAAAGTGAAAATCCTTCTTGTTGTTGCTAACTTACCTTAAAAACGTTACGGGTCAATTTTATATTTTTCCTAATTTCTTTGGAATTTTGATGTATTTTACAAAAATTCAAAAACTCACAATATCGTGTAAATAAAATAAAATAAATGCTATTTTAAGTGAGTTTTTTTTGGAGATTTAAAATTCATTTATGAAATTATATTTTATATTTTTAAACCTCTTTTGAATCATTTTTGACGAAGATTCATTAATTACTATAAAGAACCTCATAAATAGTTGTCATGCATACAAAAATAAAAGCTCAATATTCAAAATTTCATTATTTATAACATTGAATTTCAATACAACAATAAAAAATTTCATTGAGGGTTGCTCAGGTCATAGAACAGGTTTAAAAGGATTGCTTATGTAATGAAATTGATTTTGTAAAGTATTGCTCATGTCGAAGAGCAGGTTTGTAAAAGACGCTCATATTAGGAAGTGGACTAATAAAAATGGACTGCTCATGTTGGAGAGCAAGTTGATGAAAATGGATTGCCCAGATATTTTAATATTTTAAATACATCTTTTTCTAAAGTGTCGAAGATATTAGATGGTTTAGACTCGTATTTAGAAGCATTTTCAATGTTTAGATATTTTAGATATATTCTAAAATATTAGGGCTATTAAATAGTTTAGGCTCATATCTAGGAATATTATTGATGTTTAAATATTTTTAAAATAATGGAAAATGTTGCATTCCACTGTGTACTTTTTCATCCAAAATGTCAAAGATATTAGATAGTTTAGGCTCATATCTAGGAGCATGTCTCGAACTTTTTGAAATTACTTCATAAAATTGTATGTTTGAAATATTTTAATTTCACTGTAAGTATACAGGTTCAGATGTAATTAATGACTAAGTACGAGTTTGTTCACATGGATCAATTTTGATTGGTGTTTAGCTAAATTGGTGTATTCAATTAATGAAACAAATAATTAAATTTCTTTTAAGTAATGTTACAGTTACTCTGTTCCAATTAATCGCTAGGATGCTCTTTAAACACTTATTAAATTTGTACATTCTGGAGAATTTTCATTAACTTCAATTCCTTAACATTTGAATATTTTGATTTAAAAAATTAGTCTTTTAGTAAATGATTCAAATTTTACATCGAAAAACTCCATTAAGTGAGTTTTACTTTCAAATATTTAATTCTTCTTAAGTTTTAACATTCTACACTTCAGTTTACATGCAATTTAACATTTAACACTGAAAATGCACTAAACTTGCGAGCTAGCTCGTGGGTAAATGTCTTTACCCGCAAACTTACTTGTGGTACATGCGATAAAAGTGAGTTTCAGATGTTTAAACAGTACGATTCGAATTAGCTGAAACTTCTAAAAGTTGTTTACTTATATTTTTGGTCTTTTTAATTATTTTAAAACACAACAAACAACATAAAGCATGATGAAACACAACATATTACGAAAAATTTGTAGAAATGAAATGCAATATTCAACATTACATCAAACATAATATCATTATCTAAATATTGTAACAGAGTTGATAAGATAGATGTTTGTAAAATTGAGTAAAAATATAAAGGAAAGGTAAAAAGAAAGGAAAATGGAAAAGGAAAGAACACATAATGTTCTATTGTAATTTATTCCTTCGAAACTTGCTCAGGTTGAGAACTTCTCTTTATCTTTACTTCCAGTCCACTAGAAGAAGTGAATGAGTGAAGATGGGAGATGGAGAAGATGGAGAGTGTGTCTGTGAATGGTGCCCCAGATGAAGGAGGGGGGATTAGTTTCATAGCTACAGGACTATTTTATAGGTTGAGGGAGTGGTAGTTCACGAGTTAGCAATTAGTAAGGACGTGGTGTATATCTGGATGTATGAGATTGTTTCATGCAAGCCCACTTCTTTGCCTTGCCTGTCCATATTCTCCATGGTCGAGCTTTAGTTAAATTAAATTTCTCAGTTATACTCTTATACAAATTTCCCTGCAATTGCTTATCGAATTTCCTTACAAATACTCATTAAGGAATATCTTTCGTGAAGCACATCACATTACAGAAGAAATAATTCATCATATTTAATCTTTCATTATAATTGTAATCACTATTACATCAATAAAATTCATCACACAGAATAAATAGGACTCAAGCTTGCGATAACCCAGTTTACCCACGAGTAAGTTCGTAGTTTAAAGGGTCAACCCGTGGACTCTGCATTTAGACATAATTGGTGATTTTTTTCTATGAATTAATTAATTTACCAGCAACCTAAGGAGTTAATTATCAATCAATCATTCTTTTTTCAATAGGTAATCACCACAAATATAATTTATAACTTAAAACTTAATTCATGCATCATTAAAGTAAATAAACGTATATAATGCTCAAAAGTATAATTAACATTGTAATCATTATTACTTAATGTAAAATATAACTAAAACTCATTAAAACGTATGAATTAATATCCATAAAATACACGCTTTTGAGTTTGAATAGAGAACTTTCAATGTTCAAATATTTTAAATATATCTTTTTTTATCTAAAATATCGAAAGTGTTAAATAATTTAGACTCGTATTCAGAAGCACTTTCAAATATTTTTTTTATTTAAGCAACGGAAGATGTCACGTTCGTTGTATATTTTTTTTTATTTGCTCGTATAATGGAGCATATCATTTTTTTCATACTCATTTGAAGTGTATAAAGTATTTGCAAATATCCTTTATCTATTTCCTTTTTTTTCAAAGTGCTAATATACAAATTTTTCCTTTGATATTCTTTCAGGGTAATGTTTTGTAAATATTTTTATATTCCTTTTCTTTTTCAAAGGGACAATATGCAATTTTCCCATTTTTCATAGGAATTTTCATGCAAATATTTTCGTTTCAAATATGCATTTGCAAATATTATATTTTTTTTCAAAAGATCAAAATAAGTTTTAATTTTATGGACAACTTATCATGTTGTATATTTTTGCATATATTTTGTTATCATCATATTCTCATATTTTTTATGTTTCTTTCATTTTTTCTATTTTTTTCACATTGGCTGAAGTTATGCCCTATAACTTTTTTCTTTATTTTCTTGAATCCGTGGTGATGATGCACGCGACGCAAGGGCGATCGGCAAACTCGTGACTCAGACGAGTGGCGAAGCAACGAAGACAGCCGACGATCGACTAAGTCCAATGACTCGCGGAGGCAATGGCGACGAGCAAATGAGGGCAACCGATCGAGTAAGCCCTCTGACCCTTTTTCTTCGTCTCTTTTTTACTTCGCTTGATGTTCTTCAACCTAGGCTTTCTTTTTATTCAAGAGATCGGCTAGATCTAAGTTTCTTTTCTTTGATCCGCCTTTTTTTTGTTTTTTTTCCATTCGAGATTTGCTTTTTTTTTTCCCTCGGTTAGGGTTTTAACTTGTTTTTCTTTCATTTTTTTTGTAGATCTAGGGTTTCCTTTCGTAGATCTCTCTTTTCTTTTACTTGATCACCAGATCTAAGCTTTCCTTGCATAGATCTGCCATTATTTTCTACAGATTTGAAGCTTTATTTCATTCTCTTGTTTTTTTTTCTTCTGAAAACTTGTTTCGAGTTGAGTTTTTTTTGTCCGTGCTCAGTTGTTGCTATTTTTTCTTTAGCTCTCGATTTCTTTTCTTTTGTAGATTGAGAACATTTGACCTTGTGCTCGCCAGATTTCAAGCGACGAGTGATGGAGGAGGCCGACGACGATGCGGTGGGGCAGCAACTGTCGTGCGAGTCGGAAGAGCCCCGTTGCTAGGGCTTCCAGAGGTTGAAGATGACGCAATGTGGATGGCTAAGATGGCGATCTGGATCGAGATTTGATCAGATAGCTGGGAGGCGATCCAAGGTAAGTTTGATAAATTTTTTTTAAAATATTTTTTTCTCGACCACTTTTCCTTTTATGCGTTTTTAAGTTATTCTTTTGTTTTGTCTTGGGCCTGGGTCATGGGCCCAGTGCTTTCTGTTTTTTGTTTTGAACTTTCCTCGTCGGGCTAGGCATGGGTTTTTTTTTGCATTGTTTTTTCTTTGTTATTTTGGGTCGGGCTTTTCTTCCCTTCTTTTTTTCCCCCTTTTTTTGATGGGTCAAGCTAGGTTTTGCCTTCCTCTTCCTTCATTTTTTTTTATTAGGGTGGGGCTTCTCTGGTGGCTAGGGTTCCAGCGGAGGGCGATGGTTGGCTAGGGTTCTAACGATGTTCGGTTGCCAATGTATTTTGATGTTTTTTTTAACTGGGGCGAACATCAGTTCTTGTCTGCCTCTCCCTACTCCTTTCTTCTTAGGCCATTGGACAGAAGCTTGTCGTCTGACGAGTCTCTTCCATTGGGTGTTTTTTTGTTTGTTTGAGTGTTTGTTCTCTGCCAGTGTTTTCATTAGACAAAGTTTCCCCTTAGGTTTTGGACTTCGAGGTTTTTTTTGAAAAGAAAGGGGGACGAGAGACAGCTTCGACAGTGCCTCCTCATCCTGACTTTCCTAAAACGAAGGAGAAACAGAGGAGGATAGCTTCGACGGTGCCCCCTTCCGATCCTTCAGTGTGCATTTTCTTCTTTTTTGTGTGTGCTTGCGCAGTAGTCAAAGGGAGACAGCTTCGGTGGTGCCCCCTCTCTAACCCTCCTTGTATGATTTAGGTTTTTTTTTTTTTTTTTTGCTTTTACCTTCCCCCATCCCTCTTCTTTGCTTCTCACCTTGCAACAAGCGACAACGACGATTGGTTGCTTGCAGGTGGCAGATGGCGTAGGGAGTCGCGTGCGGGTGGAGTCGATCAACGTGGCAATGGTCGATACTTCAGTTCTGGTGGAGCGTCGACGTGGGATTGGCCGATGAGCTTCTTTGTTGGAGGCAAGTTTCAGGCGAGTGAGTTCCCAAAGGGTTGTGGCGTTGCGATTGCACGATAAGGAAGTTCGAGGCCCTTCACGTAGGTCGAGCCTCGACTTTTATAGCCAAGCTCAGACAGTTGCCGATCAGCGACGAACGTGAGGATCGTGGGCGACGACCTGCGAAGCTTCCAGAGGATCCGATGTTTTTCTTGATTTTTTTGTTTCATTTTTTCTTTTGCAATGTAAATAGAGAAATTTTTTGTTGTAATGGGCTGTGGACCCTTGGATCGAGCGACATCTATAATTGTGATTGTATCATTTTTTCGTGTAAGTGTGTAAATGTATAATGTTTCTTAATTTTTTTTTCCTTAAAAATTCAACAGTCATTTTCTATACTTTTTAATTTTCTTTCTAAAAGCTTTTCATCATCTTTCAAAGTCCATTAAGCTTGTATGAAACGGGTATTCATTTATGTATGAAAGTATTGTAACATACATAAACGATTATATATATATATTTTTTTACTTTTTTTTCTTCTGAAATTTCTATATCAACAAATGCTGTTTGGGAGTAAATGAATCGTCGATGGCTAGACATCACCGATTCATTTTGTGATGATTTTTCAATGCATTTTTCTCAATTTTGTGATGTACTTGAAATTTTTTTTTAAAATTTTAGAAAATCATAAAACAATTCATTTGCTAACGTCGTAATATGACATTTTGATATATTAGAATTAGAACAACCGTAAAAAAAAATAAACTTACAAAATCGATAAAAATTATTAAATTATTTGAAAAAAACATTTATTTTGAATGATTTTTGTCACTTTGTGGTTTATTTTTTGCATTTATTTTTTCAACAGTCATACAAATCATATTTACTAATTTTTATCCGATGTTTCACAAATTGTATAAGAAATTAAAAAATTCAAAAATCTGAGAAAATAAAGTAAAAATCTACCTAATTATTGCTAATTTACCTTAAAAATGTTACAAATTAATTTTTTTTGGAATTTTGAAATAGAATAAAGGTAAGGGATTTTTTTCTTTTTACGTTCAATTACTATAATAAAAGAAACTATTACAATTAATATTTATATATTCTATTTAATAAAGATATTATACATCACTAATTTTGTACGGTAAAAATCTCACCAGACTTCATTACCGAACATACTCTTAAACAAATATAATTTTAGAAACATTACAAAGCTTAAGGTACGCATAGACAAGTCGATTGCTTGAAAATTAAAATACTCTAACTATTAATAACAAAAATTTAATTTTTTATAACATGATATTATAAAATTTTACTGTATTTACTCACACAATTGGTAAGCTTAGATTATAATTTTTTTTTACAACGCTCTATGGTAAATAAAACTAACAAAACAAACACCAATGTAACCTTAGATTGTAATTTTTTTAAAAACAAATATCATATTTTAATAGCAGAAGAAGAGTGTTTGTTATTTATTTATTTATTTTTATGGCCCGTTGCTAGGCTGGAATGACACGATGACCTTTGCTGGCCTTTACTACCATTGGTGGGGTTGATGGGCCCCTTCCCACGTGGAGGTTGGGGGTCGCTTTCAACGTACATGAGCACGTTAACACAAAATAGACTGCATTTGTTTGTACATTTTTAACTATATAATTTTATTTTTTATTATATATTATAATATTTTATAGTATATATATTAAACTATTTTTTATATTTTTTATTATTTATTTTTATTATTTATTTGATTTAACTTTTTGCTGAAACACGAGCCCCAACTACAGCCAAAACCCCATTTGCTGAAAAATCCCTCCCTCCTCGCAAAGACTACTACTATTATATATTCTGCATGATAAAAATTTAAGGGTACAAGTTTTGTATACGCTTACCAAATTTGATTCTGTAGGTGTTAATCGATCACAATTAATGAATAAAATTTAAAAACTTAAAAGTTACTATCTCTTTTACAGGTAAAATTTTAAAACACACACACTTTCTTCACCTAAAAAGACGTGTATACACTCTTTCATTTAAATTTAAAACTCTACCCACGTACATATATTTTGAATAACTTATGAATTTTAATTAATCGTTTATTGATTACAAATATGTTGATTAAGATTTTTTAAGTGCTTAATTAATATATGCATTAATTTATTACTTTAATATGTTGGAGTAAGTGATTAATAAATTATTTAAATCAATGACTTAAATTTTTGATGAAGTGATAAAACATTTGTGTGATTTTGTATTTTATATTTTTAATTAATTGATTTAATTATTAAATCTATCTTCAATTTATTTGTGAAATATTCTTATAATTTGTAAAATCCTTAATGAAAATATTAGGGTGATTTGATTTTTAATTAATTAATTTTGAATTAAAAAATATTTTGATTAATAATTAAATAGATTAATAATTAATAATTAAAAAATATTTTATCTTCAATTACTTGCTGTGTTAAATAATTTAGCATTAAGTTCAATATTTTCAGTTATGTTCAATTAATAATTAAATAGATAATTAGCAAATATAATTATGACTTTTAAATTATCATCAAATTATGATTAAAATTTAATTAAGTTATATCTTACAATCTTACAAGCATATGTGTCAGGAACTTGAAAGACTTGTGTTTAAGTTTAAGTTCATAAGCTATATCCTACAATCTTTCATCACGTGAAAGTTTAAGTTCACACGTGATGAAAGATTCGGTGTTTTATGTTAAAAGATCGGATGATTGTATTAAAAAATTGGTGTTTTAAGATGAACACATAATTTTTTAAGTCAAGCGTGTGTGTTTTAAAGTGCACGAGTGAACAGTGTCGGCGTTTTAACTAAAGAACCGTAACTTTAAGCATAAATGATCGGTGTTTTAGCAAGGCACGTGAGATTTTTAAGTTAAATACGTGAATTCCAATTTTTAAGTTAAGAATAGTATTTAGGCGTTTTAAGGATATAACTCTAGATATCTTTCAGATATTTATGTTCAAGGACCTGAGACTATATAAATAGATTTAATGATTGAGTGAAGGGTGATAAGGAGTTTTACTGCCCGGGAGGAAGTTAGTGAACCAACAGCTAGGAGTATGTACCGGCTTATAGGTCGGCTACCGTGTGCTTACCTGAAACCAGACTCGGTTGAGAGAGGTGATAATGAGTTTTACCACCTAGGAGGGAGCCGAGGAATCGGCAGCCAAGGGCGTGTACCAGCTTGTGGGCCGGTTGCCGCGTGCTTACCCGAAACCCAGACTCGGCTTAGAGGGGTGATAATGAGTTTTATCGCCTAGGAGAGAGCCGGAGAACCAGCAGCCGAGTACGTGTACCGGCTTTCGAGCCGGCTACAGTGTGTTTTACCCGACAGCCAGATCATTGCTGGGTATGGGGGTCACCAAATTTCACCATTAATGAAAGATTCAGCCTTTTGTGTTAAAAGACTGGATGATTGTATTAAAAGACTGGATGATTGTATTAAAAAATTGGTGTTTTAAGATGAACACGTGATTTTTTAAGTCAAGTGTGTACGTTTTAAAGTGCATGTGTGAATAATGTTAGTGTTTTAACTAAATAATTGTAACTTTAAGCATAAATGATCAGTGTTTTAGCAAGGCACATAAGATTTTTAAATTAAACATGTGAAATTCAATTTTTAAGTTAAGAATAGTACTTAGGTGTTTTAAGGGTATAACTCTGGATATCTTTCGAATATTCATGTTAAAAGACTTGAAACTACATAAATAGATTTAACAGTTGACTGAGGGATGAGGAAGAGTTTTACTGCCTGGGAGGGAGTCGACAAATCGGCAGTCGAGGATGTGTACCAACTTTCGAGTCGACTCAGAGGGGTGATAACGAGTTTTACTGCCTGAGAGGGAGCCGAGGAACCGACAGTTGGGTACGTGTACCGACTTTCGAGCCGACTGTTGTGTGGTTTACCTGGCAACCAGATCAGTGCTGGGTATGAGGGTCACCAAATTTCATCGTTGATGAAAGATTCAACGTTTTGTGTTAAAAGACCGGACGATTATATTAAAAGACCGATGTTTTAAGATGAACATGTGATTTTTTAAGTTAAGTGTGTACACTTTAAAGTGTATGTGTGAACAGTGTCGACGTTTTAACTAAAGAACCGTAACTTTAAATATAAATGATCGGTGTTTTAGCAAGGCACGTGGGATTTTTAAGTTAAACACGTGAAATTCAATTTTTAAGTTAAGAATAGTACTTAGGCGTTTTAAGGGTAGTACTTTGGATATCCTTCAAATATTTTTGTTAAAAGACTTGAGATTATATAAATGGATTTAATAGTTGAGTGAGAGATGAGAAGGAGTTTTACTGCCCGGGAGGTAGTCGGCGAACTAACAGCGAAGGACGTGTATTAGCTTTCGAGCTGACTGAGAGGGGTGATAACAAATTTTACTACCTGGAAAGGAGCCGGGGAATCGGCAGCTGGATGCATGTACTAGCTTTCGAGCTGGCTGCCATGTGTTTTACCTAACAGCCAGATCAGTACAAAGTAAAATATGGTTGATTCTTTAATTAAAAGTGTAGTTTCGTTTTACCCATACATTTCAAATTAAACATATTTTAGTTTGTACCATGTACTGAAATACTTAAAGTAATTAATAGTTTGTCGGTCTAACATTTTTTTCCCAATGAATATTCTTTTATGTTAAATGAAAGTATAATCAATGTACTTAATTCCATGTTCTATTCGATGATAGGGAAAGAAGAATCGATGGGAAGATGATTGGGAAAAGGAATTACAGGTGAAATGCGATTTTCTTTTTGTGTTAAAATAAAAAGGCTACTTTGGGAAGAGGAATTATAAGTCTTTTGTGTGGGTGACAATGGCGGGAGGATTTGTTTTCACTTTCTCTTTATTTTTCCAGTCACTCTCTCACCGTTATCTAACTTTAATCTAACGGTTACCTACAGAAGTCACTTCCATAGGCTCTTATAGAACCATTTTCAAATGAAATATGAAACTTCATTTGGAAATAAAAATTTTTAGTTTTACATGAAATCTTATATATTATATATCGTTATTATAAAATTCTTACAAATTTATTCCTTACTTTAACTTTCCCACAATTGTTACATTTAAAGCTTCTCATTTTCAAACGAAGTTATAATTAGATTATATTTGTTTATCAAACTTTAACTTCTGTTACCAGTTGTAAGTCACTAAAGTTGATAAACAATATTACATCACACTGTACATGCAACTTAATATAAAAATTAACTCATAAAAATTTGAAATAAATGGAGCTCTAATTTTCACTAATAATAACTTTAATCAATTTCAATTGTAATATAAGAGTTAAAATTAAAATTGAAGCTATAAAAAAACATAACCTTAGTCTAATCAATCAAAATATCAAACCCGTAAAATACGCAAAAGTTGTTATTATCATCAAAGGCACGAACAAGTAAAAGTGGCTAGAGATGATTAATTGTAATTTCTTTTCGATTCCTGTAGTTCTTTTTTAATTAATTTTGTTCTATCTCTATGTATAGTTCTGTTATATCTACAAGAAAACAATTGATGTACGTATATATATGCATGGTCATTAGTGCACTTGGGTACCTTTATTAGGATTTCTTATTAAGCATAATTTCATCATTTCATGTTGTCATCTAAGGTAAAGTGTTCATGTGTGTAAGCAAACAAAGTGTTCAGGTCACGCCTAGAGCATGCAGAGAATGCATATAATTATCTTCAATCTCTCATGTATTTATAAGAAAAAAAAATTAATGTGCCACGTAATCAATCAATGCTACGAGTGTATTTATTTAAGAGGTAAAATTAAATAAGATAAGATATTTATATTTTTTTTAAAATTACATGATTTATAATACAAGTATTTTGATATAATTTTTTAGTATAATTGTTAAAGTTATTTAATAAATGTTAAAATAAATTACTATTATTCACAGTGAAAAAGAAAAATAAAAAATGCATAGTAAAAAATGTTTAAGCAAACCTACGGTCACACGTTTGACGAAGGTGTTATTACCTTTGAGCTAATTTGTCGGCTGGCTCTATGTAAACGTCCTTTATTAGATGCTCGTCAATAGTATCTTGGATTTCAGAAGATTTTAATAAACGTAAGTGGCACTGTTAATTAATCCTCATCAGAATAAGGAATTTTCTTATTTTATCAATTTACCTCGATCGTTAATTACCAGAGCAAGCCATGCATGCCCCCTCTTTTAATCTCTGTTTTATACGCTAAACGCCATTAATAACCGATGTGGCGAGCTTTGACAGTAAATGGTACAATAATAGTAACAATAATGAGAGTAAATAGTGATAGACACTTCATTAATTTGTTATTTAAGTACTTGATTAACAGGCACGTCGATCGATTTATATTTATTGAGATTTAATTAATTTATTAATTAAGCGCGCGGACGATGGAGCTGGATCAACTGGGCGGCGCGCCGTCGATCGGCTAGGTAGGCAGGTTTCTGCCGGCGTTGATGCGGTCGAGCAGCTCGGTGATCTTGGACTCGAACTTCTCCTCCGCGTCGTCTTGGTTGATCCACCCGTACTTCTCGATGAAAGGGTTGTCGAGCTTCTCCGGCGGGTAGCGATGGATGGAGTCCTCCCAGGCGTCGGCGTGGTGGAGGTCTGCGGTCACCTCCCACACGCAGCTGTTGCACTTGAACCCCGCGCCGAAGCCTATCATCAGAATCCTGTCCTTCTTCTTCAGCCTCCTCTTGGCTTCCATGTACCCCAGGACGTACCACAGGCTGCCGGCGGAGGTGTTGCCGAACCGGTGCAGCGTCATCCAGGACGGCTCCAGGTCGAACCTGGTCAGCCCCAGGTTCCTCCCCACGCCGTCGATCACGGCCGCACCGCCGGGGTGGAGGCAGAAGTGATCCACGCCGGACTTGAAGTCGACCGCAGGGGCCTTGGTGGTGGTGAGGGTCTTGGACGATCTCATGTGGAGCATCCTGTGGAGAGAGAAGCGGAGGAGCTCCTTCAAGGGGAGGATCTTGGGAGCCAGGACGCGGAGGTTCTGGAAGAAGGCTTTGGTGGCGGCCATGGGGAGGCTCTTGCCGAGGTGGAACCCGGGGAGGCCGTCCTGCTCCCCTTCCTTCTGCAGGCAGCAGCCGTAGGCCTCGTCGTTGGCCCCCAGATGGGTCCTAACCAGATGCCTCAGCACCAGCTTGGCCCTGGTCCTGAGGGAAGGGTCGTTGGTGAGGAGCATGGAGCAGCCACCCGATCGGAAGAGGCAGTTGCAGAGCATCATAGACCTGTCCCTTCCGGAGTACCAACTGAAGCTGATGCACTCGGAAGACACCACCACCGCCTTCACCCTGCGGGACCTCTTGAACAGGTTCCTCACGAGGTCCACGGCGATGAGGCTGGCGCTGCAGCCCATGCCGGAGAGGTTGTACACCTTGACGTCCTCCCTCATGTTGTACCGGTTGACGATTCTGGCGGCGAGGGAGGGGGAAGGCGCGAACAAGGACACGTTCACCACCAGCACGTCCACCTCTCGAGGCGACACGTTGTTCCTGGCGAAGAGCTCGTCGAGGGTGGCGTGGAAGCAGTCGTCCATCTCCTCGTACCCGTGCCGCAGCCTCGGCCTCTCCTCCTCCCCGCTGATGACATTTCTTGGGCCGTAAGTCTCCTCCCCTATCCCGGAGTTGACGATGACCTTGAGGAGGAACTTGTACTCGGGGAGCCCGAGGTTCTTGTTCCTCAGAATTATGCTTCCGCAGTCGTCGGTCGGGAGCTTCCGGTCGTCCGTCGGCTTGTAGCACGCGTAGTCGACGAGGTAGCAGTTGCTCTTCTCCTCGTACGTCCTCCAGAGCAGGTAAGCCACCGTCGACACCACCACCGTAACCCCGCACACCACCACCAACACGTCCAGCTCCATTAATCCCCTCGATCAGCGCGCTTGCCGCCGGACGGTGCGTGCATATGTATGATCGATCGTTGTTTAACCAACTGGTTTATTTATGCGAAGTTAGACCACAGACTACACACATATATATACACAGACATGTATACATACGTACCTTCGCGTCGTATATATACATACATATGCATATATATATATATACGTACGTGTGGGGTTGAGTGAGGTGTTGGGTGCATGCATTTATATAATAATTTGCAGGGAAGTGTGTTATATATATTAGGTATGTTTGGGGTAAACTTTTCTTCGAACTCTTAAATTATTATATTATATATCATTATTATTATATAAATGTTTACATTATAATGTATTATACACCTCACATTAATTTACTATACATAATTATGGTGTATAGTAAATACCACTACAAAATATTAAAACAAACACAATCCTACTGTATACATGTTAACTACATACACTTGCATGATGCATGTAGATTACTGTCTCGTTTAAGAATGAAGTTAGTTTACATAGATTTTTGTCGTATAAAGTATATGTTTTAATGTATAGTATCATAAAAATAGCGATCTTCATTATAACTCTTACAGAAGAAATTGAAATAAATTTTCTCGTCTGTAAATTGCGTCGACTTAAAAATAACGTAATTTTAAACTCAATTAATATATAATACTTCAAACTCTTAATGGCTGAGAGCTCGATAACCAGCTAATAACCCCCATCTCCCCACCAACCTGACACGTACAGCAAGAAATATGCATACAATTTCTTGTTTTTTTGAATTTAAGATCAATACCTTCAACTAATTACCAACTCGGAATTAAAATGGAACTACATATATGTACGCATTATAAATATACTGTTAAAATTCCTTTTCAAATATCCATCTTTTCTAAGGAAATCTCCGAATTGTATTTGTCTGCTTGGATCTAATTAAAGCAGCCATCTGAATCGAAACTTCGAACTTGCGCCATAATGGCAACCATAAGTGATTGCGAGGTAGGGTCTCCATTTATATTTCCCAACCATCTGCAGCTCATTAATGACCTCACCTCCCAACGGTTTCGATTTTAAATGAAAGCTATACTTGTATGACTTCAAATTAAAATTGTAACTCCAAAGAAACGACGTTTTTGTTTCACCTTTTCTACATGCATTTGATCGACAATGTACGTACTCGTCCATCCATCCTTCATCCGAGGGCCTGGTACTTTCTGCATTTCAGGTTAATTTGTTACCTTCGGATGCGAGCATGTATGGATGGCGTTTCGATCGAATCCGGCAGCTAGGTAGATGTTGGCATGTTGCACGCGTGGAAAAAGAAAACGACGAGCTTCGCCGGCCGATTCAAAGGCTCGGAGCTAGCGCGCTGTTGAACACTGTGTGTGTTAATGGGATGGATCTGTTATTCGTTGGCGGACAGGACGTCCCGTGGGCCGTGGTTGGATGTACATTTTTATATTTGTGGTTTGCGTGATGGTCCTTGGATATGCATCGATGACATATATTGCAGCTGTCGGTGACCCCACGCATCAAGAACGGACAGCTTGCTTGATTATTTAGAGGAGACACAAGCGACAAGCCTTTTCTGCTGGGTAAGCGGTCTGCAAATTAACGTACGACCCTGTGCTCCAAAGGGCCTGTCGTTATTTGTCAAACGACTCAATCTAACTCCAATACATCGATCTTTTAACCAGAGAAGATTTAAGAATCGTTTATTAACTTTACTTTTTACTTTTACACTTTACAGCGAAAAAAAAAAAAAATCATTTTTAAGTTAATAAAAATAATAATACTTCAGGAAGTTTGGAGTGAGCTAAGGTGAACAACACATAAGCATTTTTTTTAAATTTATAAAATCATTTTTAAGTTAATTATTATTATATAAATTTTAACTTGTAAATTTTTATCACTCAAATTATTACGTAGTTTCAACTTCTTTTACGAACCAATTTCAACTTCAATTCTTTCCAATTTCTATTTTTTTATTTAACACAGGTATAATGAAAATCTTCACTTTTATTATACCATTTGTTAAAATATATGTTTTATACGGTAAAAACCTTGTAAACTTTTTTCTCGAACAAAACCTTAAATTGAAGTTTGAAAAATATATTAGTATCAAACAATAAAAAGAGCTATTAAATGGCCTTTTAGATTGCATTTGTTGTAAAACATTTTAATTGTATTTACCATGTATTGCAACGATGCAGTAACAATGATATATGAAAATTTACGAAAAAAGAGTAAAAAAAAAAAAGAAAAAGAAAAAAAGAGGTGTATTATAAATTTACGAAAAAAGAGAAAAATATTTTTTCTGGCAGTGTACAAAATGGAAGCGAAGGAACGTCTGCGTCCATGCAAGTTGTTGCAGTGGAGCCATCAACCGGTTTGGGAGTTGTCAAGGATGTACACGTGAGAAAGACTTCAATCTCGTTTAGAGACACATGAACGATGTTAAAGTAGTATGATAATTAAGGTAAAAAAATTTATATAGTAAAATATAATAATAATAATAATAATAATATTAAAAATTTGACTGAAGTCAAAATTCAAACGATAGTAGTTTACGCTTCTCTATGTTGCGTCCGTGGCTCTGCTCCACCTTCCACATGTTGCATGCCTTATACGTAGGCGTTGATGAGTGCAGAACGGAACAGATCGATGGAGGGCACGGCAACACCACACCATGCACCAAACAATGCAGTAAGTAAGAAAGGTGGAGAGAATAAAAACGCTACGTACCCTGGATCCTTGTGTGTGATCCAGAAGCTGGCCAGTGCAACTGTACAAGAAGCATGACATGAAGGTCCCCTGCCTGCAACCAGATCCTCGTTGCACCAGCTAGCTAGGTAGAAGGGTCGATGGGCGAGAGAGGCCAGGCGTTGGACTGTGCGAAAGTGAGAGGTACCCATCTGCATCTACATGTCAAGCACAGCAGCAGATAGGAGTTATATATTCAAGCAGTGCGATCATATGCATGTATGTATCGATGGGCTAGAGAGGCCAGGCGTTGGACTGTGAGAAAGTGAGAGGTACCCATCTGCATCTACATGTCAAGCACAGCAGCAGATAGGAGTTATATATTCAAGCAGTGCGATCATATGCATGTATGTATCGATGGGCTAGAGAGGCCAGGCGTTGGACTGTGAGAAAGTGAGAGGTACCCATCTGCATCTACATGTCAAGCACAGCAGCAGATAGGAGTTATATATTCAAGCAGTGCGATCATATGCATGTATGTATCGATGGGCTAGAGAGGCCAGGCGTTGGACTGTGAGAAAGTGAGAGGTACCCATCTGCATCTACATGTCAAGCACAGCAGCAGATAGGAGTTATATATTCAAGCAGTGCGATCATATGCATGTATGTATCGATGGGCTAGAGAGGCCAGGCGTTGGACTGTGAGAAAGTGAGAGGTACCCATCTGCATCTACATGTCAAGCACAGCAGCAGATAGGAGTTATATATTCAAGCAGTG